>CM024802.1:18430168-18645168 GCA_014281875.1 Nibea albiflora | reverse complement strand
CCACCCACTCTATTTGAGAGAGTTCTTCAGCTGACGTGTGATCAAGAATGAATTATTCTTTTTAATGAGTTATGTGATCATGATTGACAGCTAAGCTTTGTTTACGATTGAGTCAGACAGTGGGAGGAAGTGGAGATGTGCCAGCCACCTTTATACGCAGTCAAATGAACTGAGCTACAAGTGTGAAAATGACCTTCACAAATAAAATTTTGGATTTAGGTTCAAATGTAACGTCTAACATCATCTGCAAAGAAACGGAGTAAAAATACAAGTGGATAGAGACAGAAAAGCTCCCTCTGAAATATTCTTGTAGTCATGTAGAGGATGTTTACCTCCTTCCTTCACTGTGTTTTTATTGTTTTTTTTCCATCCCTTTGTGTTTCTGTCTATCTTGTTGGTCTCTGTTTATGTGCCATTGGGCATGACGTCCAATTTCACTCTCACCTACCTGATTGCCTCACCACCTGTTCCTCATTCACCAATCAACCACTGGAGTATAAAAGACCGGCTCTATCCCCCGGACTCCACCAGATCACACAGTCTCTCTTGTTGCTTTTCTTGTGGAAACCCTCAATGCCTCCCACACCTCGAAAATCTGTGCCACCCCCGGACACCTTGTCCGCTGGGTCACCTGCTCCCCTTGTGACTACAATAAACTGATTAAGTCTCTCATGTTTGTCCGCCATCGTTCATCTTATAAACTTTACATTCCTCCTCTAACAATAAATCAAATCTTCCACACTGGACCGTTTGAACTTAAGAAATAAATCTGTTTTCGTTCATTACTTACATGTTGTTGGTGTTGCCCGAGATCACCGTAATCTATCAGCGTGGAAGCAGGGTGAATATATCAAATGTCACTTCTCACTGATTTGCTCGCAGTCACCAAATGTGATATATGATCTTGAACTGTGTGCCACCGAGGGTAGTTATTATGTCAGGTTTTGTAGTGATGGATAGCGCCTCATTCAAGCAATTTATCTCAGTATTCTTGTGTTTTTTTTCTGATTAACGCTCAGTCTCTCTTCATCACGGTGTCACAGTGTCCCTTTGAAAGTTCAGCTCATCTCCTGTGGCTAAAAAGTTCTCAGTTATTCCGTTTTTTCTGAACGGTAATCTGACAATCAGGTCAATTCACGCGTCACGTTTCAAGTAGAAGCGGTGTGAAAGAGCACCGTTATGTCCTTTTGAATATCTTCAGGCCGTTCAGAAATATAAACACTTGAGACGTGGTTGGACACACTTTGTTTCAAGCATCCTCTGTCCGCTTTCAGAGGACTTCTGACTTTCTACAGCAGGTATGGAAACGAGCAGATTCACAAACTTTTCTCTGCTGAACGGCATCAATCACTTCTTTGTTGAACTCCACTCTGTGTTTTAAAGAAATAACCTTTGATTGGTGGTATAGGCACACTCTAAGGGAGGTTGTTTCCCATTTGGTGCCTCCAAATGAAATATTTTATTTTCTGCAGCCTTTTTTTTTTTTATTGACTTTTGCACCAAGTAATACTTTTCTTTGCTTTATCACTCCCCTGTTCCTACAGCATGAAGTCCGATGTCTCACTCCACCGTCTGAGGAAAAACAAATCCACTGTCATTTTTTATATTCTGACAGCTCAAGCTTCAATATTCACAAACTCGTTAAAGTCTCAGCTGGTTTTCTGCCTTTTTTTTTCTCTCTTTTATCCAGATGAAGAACCGCAAAACTCTTTATTACTCTACTCTGTAGCATTAACCGGACCTGTGCTAGAATGATAATAGGACAGCTAACAGCTGGACGGCTATTGTGAAGTTAATTGTGGTTATTTTATTTTTTCAGTTCATGTATTTATCGACTGTAATCTGTTTAAATGTTGTTGTTCTTTTTATTTATGTCCTTCTTTGTTGCCGTAGGTCTGTGTGTCCTCTTGGGTCTTCCAGGTTGTGTCATTTCTTTCTCTCTTGCTCTTTGTATTGAAGTAACACCTGATCAGATCTTTACACCGGGAGATTTCTCAGATAAGTACCTGAGTTTGGACTGTGTGTCTCCCTCGGATGCCCGTTTGGATTAGTTATGTGCAAACTGCTATTTATACAAAACCCTCAGGCTGTTTCTTCAAAGTTTGCCACTTGTCTTTCTGTGCTTTTCTCTCCTCTCTGACACGTCAAACTCCTCCGTTACCTGGGAATCAACCGTCTCTTGGTACAACAGTCACTGGTCTTTATACCTCTTGTCCCCCCCCCGCCCCACCACCACCTTCTTTTGGGAGCTTTTCCAGATATGTTTTTTTTTTTTTTTTTTCTTTTCCCAGTCGATCTCATTATAGAGACGTTTCAACAGATAGCTGGGGAAAATATAACTCCAAAGCTTGTTGTCAGTAGAGGAGAGATAACAATGCTCTTCACATCAGTACAAATATCTTAACAGCATTGCTCTTGTCACCTCCTGACAATCTGTCTCATCTCCTGTGGGGCGAACACCATGCAAGCCTTTGCGCTGTGCAGTAAAGTGTCAAATAATACAAATGCAAGCAAACTAGGTGTCTGCTTTTCTACGGTGGTAGTAAAAATAAATAAATAAATACATGCTACTTAAGGGAATTGACAAGTGAGGCAAACAAACACTGAGACCAACCTGAAGTGTTTTGTTAGACTTCATGGGAAATCTCGTCCACAGGAAGTGTCCTCGATGAGAATCTGGACTTCTCGCAGCCCGTCCTTCATTTACCTTACTTTTGTATATTCTGCTGTCACCATCCAAGACTTAGAAGAGAACTGTGGATGTACTGACGAAACAATCTCAACTCAAAGTCTGTTCAGGAGATGCTCTAAAGCATCCTGATATCATGATCGTCAGCGGATGGCATTTGTTCAGCGGCATGGACTCGTAGATGTTCACATTCTTTTTCAGAGCACTTCAGTGTCTTTTCATCCATGTTGGCATTGAGAGAGAGGTTTGTGTTTCAAAGTTCATCCTTCACCTCGAAAGGAGAAGACAAAACAATCTCGCTCGGTGTCGGAAATCTGAAGTGTGACTAAAGCCTCAAATATTTTGTTGGACCTGCAGAGGGAGGTCGATATTCATGTTTAAAATATTAATATTTAGACATGAATCAATCAGCAACAATACTAAGTACCCATACACAGGTTTTATGTACAAAAGTGGTTACACTTTATAAAGATATCTGGGTGCTAACACTGTTTTCTATGTAAAATTTAGGGGCCTCTTAGTTGATGTTTTTAATGGAAATGAGCCCAAGTGCAAGCATGTATGTGTGACACAGAGCAGGAGACATTTCAGGCTTTTCTTCAGCCCTTCATAGTCTATAGTGCAGCACTTTATTTCATCCTGCCCTTCTCATGTTTGGAGTTTCTGTGTTCAGCATGTTTTAGCTTTTAGCTGTCCAAGTCTGTCGTCTTCTGTCGCCTCTTCAGCACAAAGCCGGTCTGTTCCCCAATTTTCCCAACTTTCTTTGGCGTGTTATTTGGTTGGGATGGCATCGGTGCCGGCCCAGGATTTGCTTTTTGGTAACAGTTGGAGCTTTTTTAATGAGGTACCAGCCCATCGTAGCAGCCAAATTCACCACAGGTGCAGGTGGCCTGGCCTCCGCCAGGTATCGTAACAGCTCTGTCGGTTTGTGAGAAATAAAACAGCTAAAAATAAAGTGATGGCTTAATGTAGGTCCAGAGTATTAATATGGGACAATTTTTGTCCCTCAATCATGATTTCTTCTGCAGTTTCTTTTAAGCATTTAAGCATCTCACACTGTTTCCTGTGGAAGCACCAAGAGCTCCTGTGTAATCTCGCTCATTATCGATTAACTATACATGGTCAAGTATCCAACAATAAATAACATTACACACAGATCTTTTTAACAGGCCAAGCGTCACCGTGTGGCTGCATCAATAACCCGAGTTAACTGAAGTGTAGCTGACATGAAACATTACGAGCATGACTCCAAATGTTAAGCTGGGTACGTGTCACGCAGAGGTCAGAGGATAAATAATATGAAAAACACAACAACAAGAAATGCATGATTTTCATGGCAAAGTCAAGAGATCATAAATTCAGTCAAGACGGATCTCTCAAACCTTGTCTGGCGGGTTCTTGCTCGGTCACGCTCTCTTTTTCTCTTCTCAGCTTCCCCCGTCAACTTCCTTTTCAGACTTTTGCCTCTGTCATTAAGTCCGCAGAGGCTGCTGAGCCTGGTTACATCGCCTGCTTACCCAGCTCCTGTTCTGGCACAACACCAGCTGCTGCTCCCTGACTGCATTTCACCCAGACGCATCCTGCTGTTGAAAACCTCATCTTCCTGGTGCTCCGATGGTGCTCTGAGCTCACAGTACGATCAGCTCAGCTAACAAATTGAGCTAACAGCAGCTACAGTTTACTTCACTG
Source organism: Nibea albiflora (assembly GCA_014281875.1). Lineage (NCBI taxonomy): Eukaryota > Metazoa > Chordata > Actinopteri > Sciaenidae > Nibea > Nibea albiflora. The sequence continues at coordinate 18,640,790 of CM024802.1, read as the reverse complement.
TCCATCAGGAAACTCTGTAAATCACAGAGAGTTGAGGCGGAGCAGCCAGAGGAGAAAAACAGAAAACATTTTCTCCATAAAATCTGATCCAGTTTCACCAAAACTTAATAAAATTAAAAAACAAAGTAGTCCCACGCTCCTTCTCATGCTTAAACATGCATTTTCCCTTCCCACCTGACTTTTTCTAAACAGTGACACTCTGTTATTTCCATGTAACCTTGTTTAAGTTCAAATCTGATTTGCATTAAATTCAATTGCGCCCCGCTTAAATTCTTATAAATCATCTCCCCTCTGCTTTCTCTCCGTCTCCGTGGCCGTAATGAGCAGCAGCACAGCGGACACTAAATCATCCTGGAGAGCAAATTACCGTAATCTGACAGCAGCCAAGCACCTGCACAGCACCTCCATAATCACAGCGCAAAACCCCTGTGTCTATATGTGTGTGTGTGTGTGTGTGTGTATATGTTTGGACTTTCCCGCGGGAGAAGGTCAACTCCCAGAGTACAGTGGGCTGGCGAAGCATTTAGCAGCCATCAGAAAGAGGCTGCCTCTCCTCTCACTGAAGCCTAAAGGTGAAGCTTAATAAGCGGAGACACACACACACACACACACACACACACACACACGGGCGCCAACATACACACACCCGCCTTGCCCACCTTTCCTCGGCTGCCTGTTCGGGAGAGGGGAGTTTGACCTTTATCAGATGGGAGCGCTAACACGCTAATAGCCCTGTCCACACTCCAATTAGAGCTGGTAAGAGAAGGGTTGAACAGAGCACAGCCTGCCACCGAGGATCTGACTGAGAGATGGGAATTGTACAGACTGTCAGCTACAGAGCGGGAGAGGGAGAAGGAGAGAGAGAGAAATGAGGAAAGGAAGAGAGAAATACAAGCAGATGGAGAAACTGAGTTGTCTTTGAAGGTCAGTGCTGACTTTTCTGAGGCGTATGATAAGAGATGACACCTCCAAAATAAAGTACAACTACGTTACTGTTTTGGCGCTTGAGGAAAGATTTTATTCTTTATCACCTGTGTCGTCCCACGTCATTAAAACTGACGCTGCATTGTCAGGGATGAAGATGAAGACTGTGTGGTTTGGTTTGGGAAAAGCTCATGATCTGGGTTCTGGTGGCTGATCCGAGGACGGCTCCACGGTCAGCCTAAAATATCTGCTGAAGCTGGTTCAGGTGAAGTTCAAAGCAAAAAGTTATTTTCTGATTGGTTAATAGCGGTTACATTTGGCACAACCTCGCCTGATCGGGTCTGAACAGGGTCTAAAGGTTACCTTGTGTGTCTGGTCTGTAAGGATACGTTAGATCAGTTGTGGTTCCTGTAGAAGTCAGTATATTCTCAATTTATCCAGCAAAAGAAACACCCTGTGTTGTGCCGCTTGCCTAAAATTGCACATTCTGCTGCCTGACTTCAGCCGGTAAGGATCATTATGAAATCAACGTTAGCCAGATTTAGATCAATAGATTCTGGCCCACAGATGAAAACATACAAACAACCACATAATTATGCTTTTTGGGTAAACTCTTCCTTATTTTTTTTTTACTCCATCCACTCAGGAAAATTGGACAATTATATCACGCCTTTGCCAGTGCCTAGAAAAACAAAATCGGCCCGCAGAACACAACTGAATGATGCACCTCAGAGTGGATACTCAATGTCTGTGTGTACTAAATGAGAAAGTATTTTCTGTCTGCCTGACAAATTTAAATCCAATATTCACCCTATTTTTAGCTCCGTCTTTGGTCTCCACCACCTCCCGAGGGAAATATCCGGCTCTTAAGATGCTAATCGCTCCATTATATTATATTCACCGGCTAATCGCTAACTTTGCCAGCCTGATTGGTGCTTGGCAGGTAACGTGCAGTGTGGTTCATCCGGATCTGAGCGGCCTGCTGTGAACGGTAAAAGGAGGTTGATGAGAGCGGTGAGACCGAACCAAAACAACCACGCTGAGGGCCATAAAACCAAAACAATGAGCTGAAAGACGCCCGGTGGGCTGCAGAGAAGAGGTGGGAATTCATCACTGAGCCACATCTTTCATATTACACAGTCATCTGATCTTTTGTTAATATAAGAATATCGATTCAGTGCGGCTTTAAATTCCACATCTGAACCGCAGTGAGCACAATCAGGGAATAACAAGTGATACAAAAAAAACCTCTGCTTGGAGTTTGTGGTGGTTCATTTGACTTGGATTCAGATTTCAGTCGGATGTCTCAAAGGACCCCACGGGCTCTGAGTGCACTGTGGGTGCAGAAACCATGGCAACCAAAGCAATGCATGCTCGTGTTCTTGGAGGATATCTATGCATACATACATAGGGTGCTGTGAACAAATGGTTTCATATCTTTTAAATGATTTAAAACTTTCTCACGAGAGACACAGATCCCTACGTGTTTTATTATAATCCATTTTATGGACACTAAGCATCACTGAAACATTCCTACAGATTATCAGTCCAAAGTGATCAAGTAATGAATTATAAATTATGCATGTATTTCTTCTTTTTAATAAAGACTTGATGCCGAGCTCTTTCTCCGTACTTTCACCTCGAGCATCAATACATCCAGCAGGTTCTGCATAATACATAAAAACACGTGATCCAACATGTGCCTGTTCGCTCAGAAACACTGTAAATACGGTTATAAGCTGTCGTATGCATCGCGGTGTGTAGTCACACGCGCTCAGGCGAGCTCGTGTGCGTGCATGATGCAGAGCAGAGGGTTAAGTCCCGTCTCTCCCGGCAGATTGAACCGAGCGCTGATGTGATATGAGACATTCCAAGTTATTGAACCCCGGCTGATTGGATGGTAACAGGGGGTGATTGTTCTTTTCTTTGGTGGCCCGTCCAGCCTCCACTGAAGCTTTATTAGTTTTAGTGACAGTTACAGTGAGCACAGAGGGAGACGGAGAAAGTAGAGCAGATGGAGAAAAGAGAAAAATGATACAGTGAAGGCTTCAGGATTCAGTCGTGGGAGCAGCTGCAGTGGTCAAAATACTCCATGTTATGCATTTTGTAATTAAACGCTAACTTTAGCATGCTTCCTGAATACAAGCTGTGTCCAGAGAACTGAACCCAGACAACATTTAATGGACTTCCCCTCTGGTGGTGCAGAGCTCAGGACAGGACGCGGCGATGGTGCATGGTAACTTTTCCACGGATGATCCCGGCCTTTTATTATCCTGAATAATTACGGCACAACAGGAAACACTTTAAATAATTGACCGCACTACAAATTGTCAAGGCCCACTTCAAAGCAGAGTCAGTGCCAAAACAATCTCATTTAGTGCCATTACTTTTTTTATTATTATTATTTCTGTACCTATTTTGTTTATTTCCTGGAACACTATGACATTGTCTGCACAAAAAAATGACCAGAGAGAGAGAGAGCGGTCAAACAAACAAATCATTGTTCTTGTTGACTGAGAGTTTGTCAACCACCTGCTGCTACCAGCTTCTCTTTACACATGCAGAGTCTTTCTCACATTATTTAATTGCAGCTTTAATTGATTCCAATGTGTGTTTTGGTGATGACTGAAATTATGTTCCAGTAGAAAGATATTAAAGATAAAAGATGAGGCTGCTTGAGGACGGTTGCCGCTTCCATACTCAGATTTCCGTCCGTTTACATTCAGATTTTCAATGCCAGATAATTGGACTTTCCTCTAAACTATTTCATCTGATTTCCGATAGAAACCAATGCAGGTTCAAACCCCAGCTGGGACTTTCTGGGAGGTGATGTTTGCACGCTCTCTCCAGGTGCTTCCTCCCACAGTCCAAAGACATGCAGGTTAACTGCCCATAGGTGTGAACGGTTATTTGTTGGGTCAAAATATTCTGGATGTTTTGCCATGTTAGCTGTATGACTTTGGTGCAGACTGTAATATCTCACAGACTATCTTTAGGATGAACTAACTACGATGACATCCCCTTTGTCCTCAGCTGTACTTAGCCAATGTTAGCGTGCCAACACACTTGAATATCAGCAGTTAGCCGCCACTGTGACATCCTGCACAGAGCCGCTAACTGCGGCAGCTGCAATGAGCAGCGAGCTCTAATCGGCTTTTCCCGTCAGGTGGTCAGGTGGTAGGAGAGGCGCGAACAGGTGGGAGACAAAGTGTACTAAATGTTTTGGTGGAAATTATGTCAAGGTCACTTCACCGGCAATGAGATTTAATTAACGTGCAACTTAAATACTTAATGCACGGCAGTAACAGGAAACGCTCTCCCACCAGCAGATGTGTTGAAATCTGTATCAAATATGTACATTTTGTATTATTTATGAATGACTGTGGGTGATTCTTGCAGTATAAGCCTCTCCTTCAGTAAATGAACTCCCTGCAGCCACGTGAATCAATCTGCAATCCGCTAATCGACACCAGGCTGCTACAGACGATGGCACACACCTCTCCACGGTCACGTCTTGCTCAGTATTCTGCCTGTTAATGCAGCAAATGTTCTGCAGAGAGTATTTTGGACAGTCACTTTTATCATGAGATATAAGTCGAGGGCTCCTTCCAGGTTTCCAACAATATTTTCACCTGTGTTGACTGGAAGTTCTGAAATATTTAACGTGCTCCTTCCTCCACACAGTGCAATGCACGGTGAACTAAAGGCTGCAACAATCATAAGTGACAGGCAGGAGTGAAAAAGCTTGAGCCATTAATGCTCTTAAGTGCCATTATTCAGCCTCATCCAGACATGCTTCCCTCATATCGCTGCCTTCGTGGCAATCAGACTAATGTGCGCGCCCACGATTCAGCGGCGCAGCTGGGTGAGTTTAGAAGAGAGAGATAAAGACAGAGAGGGTTCACAAAGAGGAGAGAGGTTGGGATGAGAACAAACAGAATAGAAGAAAAGAGCAGAAGTGTGGAAGTTTTAATATTCTCCTGCCGTGTGCTCCGGGTTGGGATTTGACACCTATTTAATTGTTGTAAATGACCCAGGCGGTGATGAATGTGATAAAGAAATGAAAGGAAAAGGCAGGACAAAAGAAGATGAGAGGGAGATAATATTAAATCACAGGAGGAGACAAATCAAGGAGACGAGCCTGCAGAAGAAAAGAGCCCGAGAACGCGCGACATTCATTCATTCAGCGGGACGCACGGAAACGCTGCAGGTGCACATTTAAAAGCTACTGATACGAAAGTATCATCCGCTCCATTACAGCGACGACGCAGGGTTCCAGCTCTGTTCAAGAAGCATCAGAGCGATCCCTCCTTTAAATCCCTGCCGCCCTCCTGTAGCCTCCAGGTGAGGAGAAATCAAAGTGAGACGAAGAGAGCGTTCAGTTATCATCATGGGAAGACTGAGTCAGGCGACTGTGGAAGAGAGAATAAGTCATACGAGTGACTTTCTATGACAAATAAGTCTCATACTGCATTTAGTTTGAACATATAATCATTATTTATCAATCAAGCTGTATTTATGTGCATATTTTAAACTGCAACATGTGATTGTGATTGAAAATAATCAACATTTTCACAACTTTCTTGTGTCGCTGTGTTGCTGATTGGCAGGCGATCGAGTGATTTAACCATGAAAGTTTTTCAATTTTGTGACTTTGTGAAGACCCAAAAGAGGAAAAACTAACAAGTGCAGATTGTAATGAGTTGAGTTCTGATTGTTTTTCCTCTGTAATGAATGGGATCGCTCACTTTGCATTAAATGAGCCACTTCAACAAACGAAACTGAAATTGAGAGAAGCGACGCACGGGAGGCGAACGCACTCAAGTTTTTCGATAATTTTGAGTGCACTTGGAAAATCACTGGAGAACTTCAGTGTTAATGTTTTATTTATTGTTGTTTGGAATTATGATGCAGAGACTCGAGACAGTTAAGATGATTGGCTTCACTTCTCAGATTCATTTTAGCTAATGTGGAATAGCCAGAAACTGCAGTTCCTCAAGCGTCCACTTGAGTCAGTCTCCATAAGTCCCCATGTTCAAATGTCCAACTTCACAGCTGAAATAAACGTTCACGTCAGCCTCATGTCTGGAACGCTGAGACAATTCATTGAATAAATAATTTGCTACAATTTTCACACCATGTTTACCTGTTGTCATAACAACAATAGACCCCTACTGTTGGAGCATAAACAGGATAATTTTATGTATATTGACCTTTTTATATGCAAATGGTTTTTATGTTTATGTTCCCTGTATTGTTATTTTAGCTGTACTTACGTCTGTTTGTGCTATCAGAGCAAAGTGTCACCGGTGTGTACGCGTACCTGGCGAGTTAAAGTGCTTCTGATGAATGTATCTGCTAATAAGTGGTGTGTGATGTGTTCTTCCACCGTGTGCAAGAAAGAGGAAGAGAGGCCTTTCTTTCAGGCTCTGCAGGATCTGCATCAAGGATTACTTGTTTGTGTTTTAACGAGAAAAATTGCCGTCGGCCGACGTGGCAGATTTTCAAGTACCGACATCAGCCGTGCTTTCAGAGAGGCCGAGGAATGAAGGAAGGAGCAAACAGGTGAAGATGAAAGGAGAGCGTGCAGACGATGAGCGAGTCAAGGAGCTGAACATTTTCTCTCAATGTAACTCGCACGCATATTAGCTCACCCATTAACATCGCAGGTCTTAGCGGCTCCTCTTTGATTAATTAGAGCCTCAATCCTCGCGAGTACAATTAAAACAGCTCAAACCTGATATGAACACACACACACACACACACATTGCTTTGTGTGCTGTTTGTGTGTCTCTTGAGAGGATTAATAAACCCCGCTGGTTTTTATCACTGAGTTTCTGGCAGGATACAGACGTCCCTTTGTCTCTGTATGGTCTTCGTCACGGTGTCACCTTCCTTGCGTGACACCTGAGTAGTCTCAGCATCCCTCCGGTGACTGACATGCATCGATCCCCCGACGCAGGATGCCTTTCTTGATGATGTCATTGTGTGGTAATTGGATTGTAATTGGCGTTTAATGGTCTGTGTGTTAATGCCACCGGAGCCCGTCTCTGTGGAGACTCTGTCCTCAAACGGAGACGTATTACGGTCCTGCAGGACTGTCATGGACTTCTGCCATCGATTTACGATCCCTTCCAGTCGCAATGATTGCATTGATTCTCCTCTACGGTCTCTCGAGGCCTCCCTTAATTGAATATCACATGACTTTATGATGTAGTCTCTCGAGCTGACACAATAATTATATCTCGAGGGCTCGTTCACTCCAGCCAATTCAGCGCTTTTCAATCCAGAGTCTTGATCCTTATCGCAGCGCAACGTCGTTAACATTCATCAAGTCCATCTAACTTGTAATCTCGGCCTCTTACAACTCATTTCAGATGTGTTATCACAAACCAGTCGCATGGTGTGTGTGTGTGTGTGTGTGTGTGTGTGTGTGTGTGTGTGTGTTTATGGTTTCCCCAGCCTCTTCCTGGCTTTCTGTTTATAGGCCAGCAGACACGTGTGGTGGCTCCCAGAAGGCATCGAAATCCATTAAGAATTCATCAGTGGCAAGATGGTGCTTTCTTAATCAATTCCGTGTGATCTGCAGATGCATTCAGCCTCATCGACACGGAGGGAGAGAGAGAAGGGTGTGTTTTGTAAGCACGTGTTCAATTTTGCTCTTTTCATGAGGAAAACTTTCAAAGTGACACGTTTACGGTTGTATTCATATTTTTTCCAATACTTCATGGGGAAATGCTGGACGGGCTCTGTGTTCACACACTCCTAACATGTGCTGCCAGCGCGCTGATCGATTGATCTGACTACTACAACATAAATGAGTCATTCAAAAATGAGTATTAAAGTACAAACAGCTGCACAGACGACATGTACGATCCCTGTAAAGGTTTTTACTTTGTGCTCTCAGACAAAGTTTGGAGAAGGTGCATCCTCAGCCGCCGTCAGCTTACCTCCATGAATTTGTTATTTGATACCATAGACACTCAACAAATAAACAGTAAAAAATTGTGCCAAAACTGCGTCATCGTGTCCGGTTTATAATTCTCCCCTCTCCTCGTGTCTGTGTTCGTCTTCGCTCTGCGTTTACGGCCTGTCAGCTTTCAGTGTTTTGATATTAAAGCATTGTTCTGCACATTAGTTGTCTATATTTGGGTCCTTTTCCTGACAAACTAATGTCTGTGAACTTTTTTAATAACTTAAAATCATGTTTTCTTTTGTTTTCTTCTGTTTTTACCAAGCCACTGTTGCGAGGCCCGCCTCTGCTTAGAAAACCTGTCTCTTAGAGAATAATGAGCTTCCAGCTTCATGGCAGCTGAGAACACTTTTCTGTTTCGGCGTGACAATGTCCCCCACGCACAACGCCAAGTCCATAAATAAACACTTTTCCTAACAACACGTTTGGAGTCAACTGGAACGACCACTGGGAACGACCACTACAGACTCACCCGACATCGGTGACGTTCTCGTGGCTGAACTGGGGCAAATCCCTGCTGCCAGACTCCAAAAAAGCCTTTCCAGATGAGCCCAGACTATCACAGCAGCAGAGTATTTAGAGAAGAGGTACGGGGCTACCTTCAAAATAAAGAATGTCAACGCCAGTTTGACAGATTTCACTGGAAAAACTGGCAAACAAGTAAACACCCACAAAGTGTACTAAGGACTGGTGATGGGCCAGCGTGGATTAGCTTAATGAGCAAAATAAACCCCCAAATGCTAATCCTGTCTTTATTGTACCCTCCTGTTTAGTGTACCTCAGCCTGCTGGTGCTGTAAAGCGTCTCCTTTACGACAGCCAGGCTGTATAGCGCCAGCGTTTACCGTGTGATGAAAATTACACTGTCCATTCATTATTTTTAACTGCGTATCCTTTGGGTGTCACGGGGGGGCTGGAGCCGGTCCCAGCTGACATCAGGCGAGAGGCGCGGTACGCCGTGGACGAGTCGGCGGTTCAGCTGAGTCATTCATAGTTACGGTGACACTGGGGAGCGATTCGGGGTCGCTCTGATGTGGGAGGAAGGTGGAGGACCTGGAGAAAACCCACGCAGGCACAGGGACAACCTCTAAACTCTGAGGGGTCTTAAATTGGGCTGTTGTCTGGATGTGCTCATATAGACTATATCTGTGAGGGAAGAAGCTCTAATGAATCTTCAGCTACTGTGGATATAAATATTTTTTACTATGTAGGCGATATTTTTGTTTGGCACAAAAAGAACTTGATCAGGACGCGTTCACTTTCTCACTCGTACAAATTTCCCCTCGAGGGATAATAAAGTTAGTTTGATCCTCTGTCCTGTCTTCCATAAGATGCGTGCAGCAAATGAAACAAAATAACAATCAGCATAGGGACATATTTATTTTGCTATCAGCTAAGTATTCAGAAAAATATGCGATCAGGAGATCAGGAGATCAGGATTAGTCCTTTTTTAGTCTCCAACTGCAAAGACTGACCAATGAGGTCAAAAAAACTTTGACTAAAGCTTTGACTAGCTTCTAAAGTTGCAGGATTTAGTGGAATCTAGCCGTGCAGTTGTTGATTGGCAACCCTCTCATTTCACCCAGTCCTTCTTAGCATGAAGGAGAATCCATCCACATGATAATTCTTCTTTCCAGGTGCTTCTAAACTGATATAAACGTGGCAGAAATGGAATATAATGTGCATAGCTGCGTTCCTGGAAACACAGCACCCTCAGCCTGACACGCCGGACCTTTAAACGATGTACAAGAAAATAAAAGATGGAGCGAGCCGGAGCTGAGCTCGCACCATGTCCACAGAACAATAACAGCAAACATCACTCGCTTGAACTCTCCACATCTTCATCTGCCTGCAGATTACAGTTCACGTCTGGTTGGTTGTCGGGCTTTTACCGCCGCTAAATGAGGTTGTCTGAGAAACACTTTAGAGCGTAGCCCTCGGGGAGGCGCGGAGAGAGAGCCTTCCCTAACTTTTATCTTCAATAACACAAGCAACACGCTCAAACGAAGAGAACAAAGCCTCGCTGCTGTTCATGCATGCGAGTGATTGGAGGGAAGAGACGGGAGAAGACGCAGAAGACGAGAACGGAGTGTTTATTTTAGTAATGAGCTCTTGTCTTCACAGTTTTCCGCTTCCAGCTGGGTCCTTTTTATTCCTCTGGCTGCATTTCATGCACACGCTGGATTTAAGCAAAGAGGAATCTACCTTGTTTTGACTGGAGTTGCCAAATGCCTTCTTAGAGTGAGCTGTGTGTACGTTAGCACGGCATACAGCTTGTAAATTGATTACACTTCTGTCTGTGGAAGCAGAAGCAGCGTCACATTCCCTCCATTGACTTTGAAGGAAAGCAACTTTTTGCTGTAACTGCCAAACATTTGAAGAAGCCTGTCACACTATCTGATTTTACAACATCTGCCAAAGTCTGGCAAACCCACGTCACAGTTTTCAGTCCTACAGATTCACACACACACGACTGGGAATCATCGGCCATCGCAGTTATATAACGTCGCCCGTGTGTCTTTAACTTAAGCCTTTTTTCCTACAGGCAGAAGTGACCCGACCCAGATTTAGTCATCTCAGGCGAAGTGTGAGTTTCGTGCTGGTGCTAAAAGTCTGCAGGCTTTTAGGTGTAAAGCTGAGAAGAAAGAAAGTGGTTGAAAATGGCACAGCAGAGGTCACGGATAGCGCCAACTTCAGTCACGACTACTGTATGAGTCAAAAGTGCTGCTATCTTACAGCTACTGTAGCAAAAAGCAACTCAATAGCATCTTTCTTTAGGAAGAATTAGCTACAACAAGCATGTATGTCTTTAATAGTTTGGCTTTAATGACGTTTACACCAGATGTTTTGCACATTTTAATCAAATTTAAGCAATTTGGCAAGAGGAAACGCAGAGATTAGGAGCTGGCTCGCGTGATAAACTGGAGGTGGGACCGCTTGACCAAAAGAAGAAGAAGCCGCGACAAGATGAAGTGACAAAACTTAAACTGGTGGGAAGCTGAGCAGAAAACAGGATGCAGATGTGACATTTGTGTTTGTTTCGTGTGTCAACGTGAGAAGGATTACATCACGGATGTGCTATGGAGTCAGCTGATCAGTCATGTGACTTAAATATCTAATAACAGAACAAAGTAAGAGCTCAGTGAACTAACTAGTTGCTGACGCAGGTGATGAGTTGTTCGGCAGATGGCCGATAAATAAATGAATGAGAGCTCTCTATATCACACAGCTGGCTTACATAAACATCTGTCACGACTATCATGGTCCATATTGTAAAAGGTCAGAGGTCAGAGATTCGTACTTCAGACCGAGCCGGATGAAAACACTCCACAGTGCAAACACTTGAGCTGCAGCAGGGAAAGTGGGGCAGCACTTGAGAGAGTTCATCTCAGGAGCACGGGACTGTGCCGGGCTCGGTGACATTGTTGTTTTTTTCTTCTTCTGTAATGATGTGCTTCAGTTCGCCAGCACCTTGTCACGTTGTTTTATGTCTGTCTCCCAACTCTCTCCTGTTTTGCTTCACAGAGGAGCACAAACTTTGTCTTGCAACAGCTGCTTGAATGCACCAGATGTTCCACACATAAATATGACAAGATATTTATTTATTTATTTTTGGCCATTTTATGCCTTTTAATGATAGTGCAGCTGAAGATGGGGAGTGACACGCAGTAAATGGGCGTCCGATGCGGGAGTCGAACCGGAGCCGCTGCAGCGAGGACTGTAGCCTCCATACATGGGGCGGTCGCTTAACCCGCTACACCACGGGCCGCCCCAAATATGACAAGATAGAGACACCTCTTTCTGTAGATCCATATTTTATAAGAGGAAATATACGGGGCGCTTAGGTTTCAGACTATATGACGAGTGGACAGCGTTTCAGTTTTGGCTCGCTACTCGGGAAATATTTATTTGAAGAGAAACAAAGAGCAAAGTGCTGACTTTCAGCCTTGAGCACAGAGTTTTTATGACCAAACAAAGAAACAATCTCGACCGGCCAAGTCTGTGACCTGACCTGAGTCCAACTGATCGTGTATTTTATTGTCGAAAACCAGACTCAAGGCAAAAAGGGGGAAGATGCTGCAGTCCAGGCCCGGCAGAGCATCAGCGGGAAAGATAGCAAGCGTCCGCTGATGTCTGCGGGTCACATGTTAAGACTGTTTGAACCTGGAGTGAGCTTCCAACCAAACAAAGAGTCAGGAATTCATTCTCGGTCACCGAGTGATGCAAAGATGAACATGAACAAAAGCAAGCTACAATGAGAGTCGAAGAAGAAAGAGATAAATCAATATGTTTTGGGGTCGACCACCCGACGCAGCTCTAATAAGGACTGCTGTTATGAAATATGCAAGCAAAAACATTGCCAAGCATAATCAATATTGGCTGTATCACATACGGTTCAATGCTAGATGAAACCGGGTATCGCTGGGTATGAATATTAAAATCAGCGTTTCCGCTTGTGCTCCTTTGACGGAAAACAAAGTCAGCTCACACCAGATTGCATATATCCGAGTTCGTTAGCAGGCGAAGTCTGATTTTACTCTCTCAGGTTGTTTCATTTGAATAAATTCAGACATGTAATGAGCTAAAACTGTACGGTATGTAAAAAAATCTTAATTTCATGGACCAGAAAAGTCAAGAAAATCTACCTGAATCAAGCAAAGTCACAACCAAATGGTAAATATTACTATTAAGTGCTGAACAACAATGTACAGCTTAACATCAGGGTGGCATACGGTCATAAATCCAGATGATGACACCCTGAAGTGGAAAAATAAAGGAAGGAAAGGTGACAGGAACACATGGTCTCTCATCTATTTTCTTTCTTGTGTTCAAAAGGTTATTTACAGACAGAGCTACCAACATACATCAAGAAAGAACATTCTGCACCTCTGCTATCTAAAAGATTAAATTTAGCAGCAGAGCAGCAGCAGCACAAAGACAAAAAGGCAGGAGAAAGTGCATCTCCCGCCACTTTCCAACAATAGAAGCTTGACTGCATCCCTCAGTGGACTGGAGAGTCAAACACAAGAGCATGAATGATTCAACATCTGGCTCCTGCACATCTTTATACACGGAGCTGCTGCACCAAGGGGGACTACAGAGACACGTAACAACATCCCTACCTCACAGCGTTTGCTCTGTTTTCAAGCTGTACTAAGTTGTGCGTGATCGACTGTCTGAGGATTGAACACACTGTAAGGTCACGTCAATAAACTGTGGACAAATCCTTACCGGCAAGAAAACTGCATCAGTTTGTTTATGAGTTTAACCTGAGCACGACAATGAAGGTATTTCTGTCGTTTGAACTAGACTGGATGACTTATTATTTACTTTATTAGAGACCAGTGAGAAGTATAATAGAGTAAAGTTTTTATGAGCAATCAAGTGAAATGCTTCTGCTTCAGAGGCGATGATGAAGAGTACAAACTTAAAAATATCAAGTCGTGGTCCTGGCTTCCTGTCGTTTGAAGTATTTTTGCTGAGTTGGATCCTACACAAAGACCTGATCCAGTAAGACCAGGAAAAGGTTTCTTAGTACAGCGGCTAGAAAAAGAGTCAACAGCTGCATAAATAACAAACAGCCGTACTCTGTTTCTTGGAGATCAGGTTAAAGAAATCAGCTTTTCTCGCATCATTAACTGTCCTCTCCACATCGTGTCCTCACTTTCCCTCCCTCTTTCTTTTGCCTTAACTTTGCTCCGCAGCTGCAGAGTGTGTTCATACAAACGTGGCGGGAGGTTTTTCTCGGTCTCTCTGTTCTTCAAGCTTCCAGATTACACCAACAGATCAAATTGAATTGATCACTACTTCAGTGCTCGCACTCAGCACGGGCAGTGAAGTGGTGTTAGCAGCTGTCTGAAAGGCCTCGTGGGGAAATCGCTGTCAGGAGTCGAGTTAAAAAAAGGGTGGACAGGAGCGCTGATGCTGGAAAGCAGCAAACAGTTTTCAAGACTCGGCATTGGTGCAGGTTATTTCCCTCCAAATGATCTGAGTAAGCACCGGTTTGGTGATTAGCAGGCCAAAATATGTCCAGATACAGTCTTATATTTCACATTTATCTCAGTTTGGTGCTGAAACTCAATTCACAGGTCAAAATACATCCAGGTGTCTCTTAAACAGGCCTTGAAAACTTGAATTATAGTCGTTGAAACTGCAAACTTCTCCCACACACAGAGGCCTTTTGTCCTGGAAACGGGTTCTTAATGTGATTTATGAATTTAGTTCCAAGTCGTGCTCTAGTTTGGTGTTATCAAGGCCGCCAGTGCTGAGAAAGACAAGAGTGTGTTTGTTTGACTATGGCAGTGTTTACCAGAACACACACACACACACATGGTGGAGGGGGCTCGGCATTAATTAGGAGGCTTAATGACTCAAAAGAGAAGCTATCAAAAGAAAACTGAGGACGTTTAAAACATACAAATGCTTGAAGTCAGTACAAGTTTCACTCGCCCAGCAGTGCACTGAAGTCAAGGCAAAAGATAAAAGATTCATCGGGCAGGGACTTCGTGTTAAATAATTCAGAGCTGAACGCACTATTAGGGGGTTAACGGGCTGATGGATCGCTGCAGCAGGAATGTGAATGACATTTATTGACAGCAGGTGATCCAGACAGGAGTGGATCAATTGAGATGAGAGAACATCTCTGTCAGGCTTTGAGAGGTCGGACAAAAGCAGCTCAAGGCATCAGCTCAGCATTTTAGAAAATCTCATGTTGACAGTTTCTGTTGGAGAAATCTCTCCAGAAAGTCTCGTACACATCGTCTCGATATTTCAAGCTCATAAACATAATATTTTTCAACCGGGACCTCGAGTGTTTGAAAAGGGGTGCACCCAATTAAATAGTCATGCCCTCTAACGGTGTAGTTGCTGATTGCAGCCTCACCCTGTCCTTCCTAATGGAATGGGATAATACTTGTTGTCACTCTTCTAAGTTTCCAGATGAAACGGTTGCTACAGTTAAACATCAATCCAAGCATCAAAGAACTGAAACTTTCAGTCTTCAAATCTCTGCATGTTTTCTTTGACTGTCAGAGAAATGCAGCTTTATGTCGGCAGGTATAAGTACTAGAGTTAGTAGTTTTTCTGGTTGAAGAACTCCGGACTTCCTCGTGTCCCTGTCATGGTTTCTACTCATGTCATGTGTTACTTCCTGCCTTTAGTTTGTTGGACTTCTGTTTAATGAACTTTTTCTCGGATTTCTGGGATTTCCCTGAACTCATCAGCCATGTTTTTGTTATTTTGTGTCTTGTGTTGTTCACTGTCACCTTGAACAGAACTGACGTGAGACCAAACCCCCGTTCACGCTGATGAGAGGGAACAGGATGTAGAACAGCTCGTCTGGCTTCAGTTCAATGCAGGCTTCCTCTTTTGCTTGTATGAAGTTATCAACATGAAAAACAGAAATTATTCGAAACCTTTCCAAAGCAGCGTATTTGATTAAAAACACAAGTTGAGTAAACTTCACAAAAACGGGAACAAACCCTTCAGAGATCTTTCTTCTGTCCCTCAGTGGCCACGCCTCAGATAAATCGAATTCAGCTGCTTCTCTCAAGGTTACGTAGAGTGCATACATCTCTGGTCCAAAGCCATTACTCAGGATCTTTCCAGAGGAGCCGCAGCACTATTTTGTCACAGTAGAACGGAGACGGTGGCCAAAGGAGGAGAGCCAATATTAGTAATGCACTCTCCTACCGACTCACCGCTCTGTGCGAGCGTAACGACGGTGAGCAAGCGAACGTATTTTAATTTATTCAGGCCGCTCGACAGCTTTGCCAGTTACAACTAAAACGCCAATAAACGCATTCTTTAAACGGACAGGACGAGAATACAGCGAGCAGAAAACGAGCACATACTGTGTGTGAGAGAGACAGAAAACTGGAGAGAAGTCAGACTGTGAAAATTAATGAAAAGTTCAAATTACCCCTCTCCTCCTTTTCATACCCCCGAATGTCCAGAGGCGGCTGAAAATGTGGCTTGGAGGAGGAGAAACGTAGGAAGCGAGCGACAGCGCCAGCAGTTATAAAGATGACGGATGTATGTAGCAGATGGAGAGTGTTTTATGACCTGTACCGGCACTCCATTTAAGTGCGTGTAAAATTGATGGCCAAGCATAATTGACCTCTGTAGCCACTACAGTACTGAAAGCTGTTCCTCCACTTTGAGGGAAGAGGGGAGTTCTTTCTCTCTGGAGGGGAGAGAGAGAGAGAGAGAGAGAGAGAGCGTTTGATTTATGTAACTCTGCAGCAGGTTGGCGTTTCAGCATCTCAGGCGTCTGATGGAAGAAGAAGACAGAGGAGCTGAGGAAAGGATGGGAGAGGAGGTGAAGGGGAATCGAGGAGAAAAGAGGTGAAGAGAAGAAACAGAACAGGACGATGGATGGAGAAACTGAGTAGATTTGTGGTAGCTGAAGGATATTTTTCAACGCGCTAACCTCCTCAAGGCCACGACTAGCCGGGATAATGGATTCTGTCATCTACACTCGACTATTGACAACCTGCAGCATCAAACTGGACATGTTTCATGGCTGGGATGTCACATGGAAGTAGCTCTATAGAGACGCTATAAAGAGCTACGTGAGCCGCTGACAGACACCGTGTTTCCTCTTCAGTCTGACGTATCGTGTGTGTGTGTGTGTGTGTGAGGATGTCGTGACGACAATCTGAGATCAGATCACGTCTGCACGGTCAGCTGTTTGCATAAACTTTTTTAATAATTTCATAAACATACAAGTTATACATCCGTCAAGTACAAAGTCATCTCATGATTGCGCAGCCGTGTGCAGTCCTCACATGTAAGAGGTTTTAATCCAGCGTGAACTCGCTGTGACGTCAGACGTTGCAACATTTATAAAATGCTGCATGGAAGAAGACTGAGACTAAAAACCGAGACCCCAACTCAACATTAGGATCATTTTCTCATAAGCTCACATATAATTAGACTTCTTTTTGCAACCAACAGAGCTGCCCCCTGCTGGTCATAAGAAAGAGTGCCAGTATTTATTACAGTTATTACAGTCTGTGGTTTTAATGCAGCTTTTAATCAGCTCTCTGTGTGATTTAGCGGCACCAATGAAAACCTTCTTCTGCTTATCATATTCCATTAAGCGCTCTTAATTTGACACACCGGCCCTTTAAATTCTGTCTGTCTCTACAATATGAGCAGTAAATGTGTGACGCGCTGGACGTTCATTTCTCGCCTCCTGTTTTTCCTCCCTGACCCTGAAGGAAAATTCAAAATACTAAACATATAACACAAATAGCAACAATTTACCGCAGTTGAAGGTGTCCTCCACCTCCTCCACCTCCTCCACCTCGTCTCCTTCACAACAGCGGTCTATGGTGAAATTGCTTTTTGAGCCACGGGGGATAACAGTTGGCGACCGGGGGCAAATTGGAGCAAACAATGCTGATTGGCTGCAACACGTCCACGTTAATGACACGTGTGACCTACTCTCAACATGAGAGAGGAACTACCTGGCACTCGGATCAGATGCACATAATTCTCGTGATAAAGTTGCATGCTTCCACCTGAACGGAGAGATTCGGGCCAGTGTGGATCAATTTTCTACAAAGACACGAGCGAAAAAGGCCTGATGTCTCCCAGTTTCTCATCCTACAGCTCAGTGGGTTGACTAACACTGGCAGGGTTTGATTCCCATCAGGCCACCCCGTGCTAAAAATGCACACTCTGTGTGCTACGCCGTGCTTCGGCTAAAGGCGTCCTTAAAGGAGCATCTCTCGTTTTCAACATTACAGGCCACTTTATAATGAGAACAAACCGGAGTGACTCGACTTTATCACCATGTCCACATACAAGACACACAGCATGCATATGTTGGTATAAGTATGACCTCATGCAAGCATTTCACAGCCCACCGTGTTACAGAAAACTACGATTACTGCTACAAATAACACCAACTCTCCACTGCATTGCAGCGAAATGTCAGATTCTGCTTCTTGTGGGCCTCGGGGTCAGTTCTGGTTCCAAGCCAAGGTGTTCAGTCAGAGTTTAAACAGAGCTGGCAGCGTGGAAAAGAGTCTGTGCACACCTTTGTAGTTTTCCGTTGGAGAGCTGAACAGATGGCAGGAGTGTTTGCTACCTAATAATCTCGGACACCGTGTGACACTCCTTCTCCTGAGCTGTTGTCTTGCTGAGCTCGCGCTGTAAACGAGGACAGGCAAACACACACTGCAGCGAGCTGAAAGTGTGTCACGGCTCCTCGGCTATCCAAACTTTTTTTTTTACATCTGCTGTGTGAAATGAACGCCTCTGACGTGATTTGATAATTATGAGACTTCCTGCTTCAGTGATGGCGATGAGAAAGAAAGGCAGACGATCTACACCCAAACGAGGGGTCACTTTAACCTTGAGCACCTCACCTGCAGCACTGTCACACCACATGTAGTCTCCGCTGTCCAGCTGGTTGCAAGCGTGCATATTAATGCGCTATTGTTTAGTAGCCTCGGCTTTGAGGAGAAGCAAACATCTGCAGGAGGCCACCGGTGTTTAAAGCCAACCCAAACTGCATTTATATGTGGAGACGCTATATTCACTAAGAGCTCCACTCGCTAAGATTTGCATAAAATGTGGTCAATGTTGCCACGTGAAGAATTTAAACAGCCAGCGTGTGCGTCTTTGTCAACTTTCTCTGCAGCATAAAACTTCAGACTTCAGTGGAAAGTTTACATTTATTAACTGTATTAAATGACAATAAAAAAAAACTCCAGAAGCACCAGAAGTTTCCATAAAGTCTCCATGTTAAAAACTTCACAGCAGAAATAAACAAAAAACAGTTTTGGTCTCTGTAGCTAATTTCCTAATTACATTCATTTAAAAGTCTTTTTTTTTCCCCAGACAGGAGTCCTCGTATCGAGTTTTACTCCAAACACATCTGCTTTATCCGAGCACAAAGTACACATCAAACAAAATGTCTTCAGGTTCCTGCTTTGGCTTCCTGTCCCTCTTGCTACGTGTCCTGTTTTTGCTCATCGTCACATCCTCACTGCAAATCCCAGAGAGCGAGCGAGCGAGCGAGCGTATGGTTACTGACATATTTATTAGCTGCTAATCAGCCTGATAACCTGCAGCTGTGCCTCTTTCCTGGCTGAGGTACTGCGGCTCTCCACCTGCAGCCAGCACCGGAACCGAAGCCACACTCCAGCTTCAATAATCCAGCTTTAATGTCACTTTTTATTCCACCATTTTATGCTACAATAAAAGTATATTGGGTGCTGTTTTCAGACAGCAGCATCATAATTTGGTGCATTGCATGTGTTTTCCATTTTCAAAATTTAGCAAGTGAAATATTTGATGTTTTCTCAGCGTGTGCTTCACAACAACGCCACAAAAACAGGCGGGGGAAAATCACCGATCAGTTAAACAGAATCAGAGCGAAACAGGTGGTGAATTGTTTGATTCGCCTTTGTGTGGAGCGACTCCACGCTGAGCGAAACATATTATTACATCTCGAGTATGGCACAATGTAAAAAAAAAAAAAAGCTCACAGCTCAAGGTTGGATATTGGATATTATGATTATTATTATGATTATTATTACGTAAAAACACACAGGCTGGATTTGGTGGCCCGCTGCTCATACATCCGTCACTGTTTGCCTGCTGTGAAAGTTTAGAAATGTCACACTGCATTAAAAAACCAACACGAGGAACGAGAGTGTTCGTTTTTAAGAATATCAAGTGTTTGAAGTGCAGGCTGTCGATTCACTGAAATGTTTCTCTGCTTGTACATATATGCATATTTTGAGTATTATGAGTAAATGTAAGCTGAAGTGGTCTCTATGCTCCGTCATTGTCATTTAAAAGCTTCAGAACAAACGAGCTGGGAGGGCAGCGTCAGATTTAAGAGCACAGCTGTAATAAATTCACTTACATGGAACAAGGTAAGTGAGCTGAAGCGCTTCAGACTTACACATTTTCATAATACTATATATTAATTCAGCATTCGGAGTATTTTCGTCCTGATTTCGGCGGCAGAAGCTTCTGAAGTCGACGAGCCAACCAGCTCGTTTCTGGTGTGTTGTGACCTAGTTGACTCCTGAGTTTGAAGTAAAAGTTTACATTCCTTCCCAAAAGCTGTTTGGATTTACTTGAAGAGTTACTGTCATCCTGCCACATGACGCGGAGCCTCCTAAAGTCGAGACACTCAAAACTTTACAGAGGAGGGGCTGCTACCACACACACACACACACCCACACACACCGATAGACCTCGCCTTGGGCGAAAACACTTATTGGGTATGTATTCCCAAACTGAATCCTGCACCTATAAACAAAAAAGCGCTTCGTCAGCTCCGTCGTGTCATTTCCATGCACAGATTTAGTGGCTGTAGCTTGAAAGTTGCCGTGCCCTTCGAATGTGACACAGTTTCACTGTCAGCTGCAGCTGCAGAATGGCGCGAGTCGAACATTCGATGTTTATTTAATGGACTTGGAAGAAGAGAGACGCAAACTTTGTCCTCTGTCTTACATCAAGGTCGTGCTTTGGAATTAGCTTGATCAGTAGAAAGTCTGCTGGCACACAGACTGAGAGAGAGCCATTGTTCTCAGCAGTTCGGATCTAGATTGAATAAAAATACAAACCAGGAGGAGAAGTGAGGGTCACGTTGGAGGAACTTTCTCCTCCTTCTGTACACTCTTAAAACTCAAGTGTTCACTGGAGGGATGAACTGTTTGCGGTCTGTTCCCGGATGCACAAATCTAAAACAGCTGGTCTCGCAGACATTAGAAGCATTTGCTGTGAAATGTTTTCTCAGTCTCGTCCTCGATGCTGAACACAGTAAGTTGCATTATTTGCATACGCTTTGCATAAACCGTTGGATTTCTCGGCGCGGCCACGATTCATCATCAGAAAAGGGCTCATTTAAATTGTGCTTGCTGTTGGGAGACTTTGGCACATTGCTCGGTACAACAACTCATTCAGAAAACAAGGTGTACTTGTTTTTGTTATTTTATTTTATTTTTTTTTACCAAACAGAATTTCAGGAAGTACCAAACTGTGAGGAAGTTCTTCGCCCAGATCGCTCCCTGACTTTAAAAAATAAGGGAAGTCATTCTAATTAGACAAAACTCTTGTTTGGCTGCTTGTGCAAAGACGTGTCACACTGATGGATTGGCAAGTTTTTTATAGGACTGTGGTCTAAGATCACAGATAGCAGCCAGCTAATATTACTTACAGTACTAGTCCAACAGCAGAGAGGCCAGCTCGGCGTCTATCTTTGAGTTTATTTATTTCACAAAGCTCTCGCCAACAACTAGGAGTCAGTCCCAGATCGACTCTTCTCTGGCGGCCTCGTGCTCAGTCACTTTGTCTTTTTACTCCTAAACTTCATCAGGCACATCAACAGCTCAGTGACATCAAAATTTAGACGTTAGCTTCCTCCATCGTCCTCTTGCATTGTCTGCTCACACAGCTCCGGTTCTGGCACGACACTGGCAGAGCTCTCTGTCCGGGACCTGAAAACCTCCCCCTCCCAACAGTCCAAAGCTACTGTGCTACCACTGTAAGTACCAACTCTAACCATGCTGCTCCTGTGCAGTACGGCTAACTGAGTGAAGCTAACCAGCTACAGCTAGCTACAGATTGTTACAGAGAACTGACTCCAGAATTAGACGTCACTGTAGCATCAAGCATCTTCAGTGCGTATTAAATCCACCTGAAGTGCAGGCGAAGTCGGAGGGACTAAAAGCAAGAACAAGCAACACAAAGAGTGACTGTGGAAGAGTTTAATGAAGTTTTTAGAGTGAATGAGGAGGCAGCTGTGAGTGGGACAAACAGATCTGAGATGAGTCAAGTGGAGCTGAAGTGAAAGCGAGAGTGAATTTGATGTGGAGATAACAGGATGAGTTGACACTCCGGTGGCTGCTGCTGCCGCTGCTGCTGACTGGGAGACTGAACAAATTTAATGAATAGAGGGAAAGAGTTTTTACTTGGCTAGACTCCATTTTGCCAACACAATTGTTTTTTGCAAATACAGCACTGCCCAGAGGAAGGTGTCAGACTGCTCTTTATTATTGTATTCATTATTTATTTTTTTGGAACGAATTCAGTAAAGACAGCACAGTGGAATAAAATTCATACCTGCAGTGGCTGGCAAAACTAAATAGAAAAATATTACCACCTTGATAAGATACTGCAAAGAAAGGTGGTAAAACTATGCATCGTATAGTTAAAGTGTACTACACTGTAACAGCCACACAGCAAGCGAAGCTCACCTCAATTAAAAGTTTTTACAGAAAGCAACGGTTAACTCACGAAAACAATATTAGATAATGAATTAAATGATACAGATTACAGCTCTCAGTGTCGCTAAGATGATTTAGTAAAGCTGTAGAGGTCAACCGATGGCGGATTTGTAGAGACAGATAATGATTTGGAGCAGGAAAAATTAATTAAGATGTATCGGCTCCAGGTTAATGGCCAGTCTGGGAGCTGGGTGGTTTGATGGTGGGTCCAAGAGGATGGAGCTGGAGAATAATCCGACTCTGTAGTAGAATGGGTGGACTGGGAATTAAGCACCATTTGTGGTGCCAGGCGTTGGGAAGGTAACCATCACTCTCAGGATGGGCCTGTGCTGGCACAGAAACAAAACGTTGGCATAGATAAACCCCGAGCTGACCGGTAGGTGACTGTGTGACGCTGGGGCATGCTTAAAGGCGGCAATAGATCATTTTCCCAAAGGCTATTTGACGTGAAATAGTAGAGTCAATCAGATGTTTCCAGTGAAACTAGTTATGTTGAGTCAGGCTGCTGCTGTGGTGCATGTTGGGTCACTGAAACTGGTGTTGAATTAGTCAACGTCTTCTCCAGTAACAAGGACCCTGGATTCATACGTGTATAAACTAGCGATCAGTGCAAGATCAACATCAAGTCTGTGATGGCCCTCGGCCTTAAGACTGTGTTGTGCTGGCCCTGCCTGTTTCTTTAAGGTCTTCCTGGTGGTTTGGTCCCTCCCATCTCAGGAACCCATTTTGGTTTGGTTTGATTGTGTTTGGTTGGAAGGGGACAGAGCCTTTTCCGTTGCCGGTCCTAAATTATGGAAAGCACCTCCATCTACACATTCGACAAGCTCCTTCTCAGTCCATTTTTAAAACGCGTCTTAAAACCCATTTTTATTCTTTGGCTTTTAACCCAGTATGAGACCCTGTTTGTGTTTTATTATTATTTTTAATATTGTTTATTTTATATCATTGTTTTTATATTGTATTTTATGTTTTATGTCTTTTATTTCATGTACAGCACTTTGTGTCAGCTGTAGCTGTCTTTAAAGGGCTTTATAAATAAAGTTGAGTTGAGAAGTACAGCACAGTTGTCATTTAAGCTAGAGTAGAAATTACACAGGGTGTAAAGAGCACATAAAATCAAGTCAGCTGGTTTAAGGTAATACAAGTTGTCTGCACCCAGACTGAGAAAACATCTCAGGACATCTCAGTGCTGAAACATTTACATCTGCAGGAGCCTAAATATTAATAATACTCATGCCAATAAATTGATGTAGCATCTTCTAAACGCCACATTCTCCACAGCAGAGAGTCTTTGCAGGCCTCCACGCTCTGACTGTCTGTGTTTGTTTTTTCTCTTCCAGTCATCCTGTCTGTTTGTTTCTGCCTCCATTTCTGATTCCCTCTGTTAGTCTCATTCTCCGGTTGATCGTCTGTGCCTCGCCCCACACTTGTTTGCGTCCTCACATCTTCTCCACTGTATACAGCATGTCCTCATTACTAAAACATCAAGCGCGTTGCATTAACGCGCCCTGACAGCCCTGCCTTGCCTCCATTGATAGATGCTGGTTGGATCCCCAACCATGCGCTCCCCCGTCTCCCGACCGGCCCCCTGCACCTCGGGGTGTAATTGTTTGTTTTCATGTGTTTGTGTCTGTCTGCCGCTCTGTGTTTGTCTGGACTTTGTCGCTCTGTGTTGACATCGACAGAACCCTTGAACATGATTGCTTATAGCACTTTTTTCCCTCTGCTCTGATACGGCGGCTTACTGCCGTTACGGCATCACAGAGTATTAAAAAGTCAATCCCCGAGGTTCTTCTTGTACGTCGTTATTCATGCACCTTAAATCTTGTAATGTCCAACAAGCATCAAATATTAAAGATGACAAGTTGGTGTATTTCTTGCAGTTATTTCCTCAGCTGAAATATGTGACAGAAGCCTGTCATGGACACTTAAGGAAAGTGAACTTCAACTCGATGCCTAGTGGGAGCCAACCATGATAAACGCGTTGAGCTGGTTCAGCTGTTCCAGCAACTTTTGGACAAGCCTGAGAATTTCAGCAAAAAAAAGAAACTGCATTGTGCATTGTGTAACAGGCCATCTATCTCGGGAACGGGTGCTCTTTTCATTTTGTTCTGTATCGTATGATTCTGCTGAAATGCTCTTTAAATGTATTCTGTGCTCTCTCAGTGCAGAAGGAAAGTAAAGTCCACTCTTTGAAGCACAACATCCCCAGTGTTAATGTCAGACAGATGCACGCAAAGCTGTGATCAACGGCATCCTGCAGCTCCGTAACAAATCACTGTAGGGATAATCAAAAGCTCCGGATTGTTGCAGGAAGTTTAGACAAGCCTTCCTGGATATAAGCAGAAATTAGGTTGGATGAATTCAGACACATCTGGAGAGACATTGGTTTTTACAGCCTTTGTTTCAATTTACAGTGGTGAAAAGAAGTTAGCGTCCCGCAGGAGACAAACGCTTCCTGAGACTTCCTTCCTCGTTTCTGTCCAACGACGAGGTCAACTTCCTGTGCTTAGATACGCTTTGTGCTCGCTCCTCCGTGTTGAAAAGGAACCCAGATTTTGAAGATGCTTAGAAGATGTTGCAGATGTTGTAACAGTTGGTTATAGTCACAGCGTAGGTTAGCTCATGTTTGGATCTCCGCTCGGATGAACTTGTAGTGTCGTTTATCTGGACATACGTGACGTCACTGATCCCAAGAAGGACGGAGGGAAGGAAGGAATCGTCCTCCTCTGTGTGGCTTCTCCAGAAATGTGCCAATTTGCAACTATTTGTTTCTTTTAAATAATCTGAAAAATTAAAATGTTTTCAGTTTTGGACTCTTGATGAGACAAAACGAGATCTAAGATATTCACTGGAGCTCCTGGAGAGTGTGATGACCTCGAGGTTTAATCAATGGATTCATTTTTTAAAACTCCATTATGAAAATAATTGCTACGTGCTGCTCTAATATTGTGGCACAGTGTAACGAGTAACAGCCAGAAATTGGAAACCTGCATTACTGTATTAAAACAATGTTATGGTGGATGTGAGCTGACTTAATAACACTTAATGGAGCGAGATAATTGGTGTTCAGAAAAGCAGAAACACGCATTAATCAACGTGACTGTAAGAGCTTTGTGTACATTCCTGCACCGCTGTGCTGTCGCCATGCATGTCAGCAGTGCACGTTGTTCACCGTTGCCAAAACCGCCCGGATGCTAATTGCTTCGGTTACAACCTGCTGTCTTTAAAACGGCTGAGCCAAGCAAGAAAACATGATGACACACTGAGCGAAGCCTCGGGCCAAAACGTCCATCCTCTTTCCTCCCCCCTTCTCTCTTCTCCGCTGTCAGGAGCGTTGAAGGTTTAATGTACACTGTTTTATCGCACCAGATAATTGAATTGAATCACGAGACGCAGCTTGTTCTGCATTTTACGTTGTATATCCGTGATAGCGGGGGGGGGCGGCGTGCATTCCTTGTATACAAGCTGTTTTGCAAGTACAAGATAAATTCATCTGTAATCCACCTCCAGCTGTACAGTCGTAAACATCTGGACTCTAACTATGTCCGCTCAACGCGCGATTATGTAAAGCGTGAGTCACACATGCTCCTATAATGAAGTTACACTGTTGAGCGGGTCATGCACAAATAATGACTAACAACCTTGCGAACAGACAGGTGAAAACAAGCATTAAAAGCATGAGTGGAACATATGACGACCAAGCACTGAATATAAAGGCATGTCCAGTGAATATAATAAGGCAGATTACTGTTGGTTTGTGGTGGCATTTTGCCTGTGGACACACAACCTGGTCTCATTTTCAGGACGCCATACACTGACAGCTTGTCCCACCCCTCAGCGCCTCACACGGACACACAAGGTCCCCTTGAACGGCTGTTTAAGAGGCTTCGGTTACTCCAGTGTAACCCGTTCGCCAGAGTTGGTGAGGGAAAGTTGGTGTGTGTGGGGAAAAAACAAACACGGGACTTTCAACTGGAAGTCTGGAGTTTGTGACGCCTGATGACAAAAGTCAGCGCGGGTTATTTAAAGTTTTGGGTTGTAAAACGTCACGTTTGAGGTGCGTCATCATCTTTCCCTATCTCTATCACCTGAACCGAACCAAACTGCTTCACCACGTTAACCCTTTAAAAATGTCCTTCAGCGTCTGTGTGAGACGCTGAGGGGCCTGACGTTGGCGCAGCGCTGCCTGAGATGAGGACAGATTAGGCCTCCTGGATTATCTGATTTACATGCAACTGTTACATCAACATAACGCCGTGCATATTTTTTATTCAGACGTGTAAAAAGCATTCAGACCTCAAGACCATGACACGGTGATTATATCAAGCCTCAGGTGCTGTGCTTTTGTTTTGAAGTCTACTTCCTGCCCCCTTGTGGTCAAAGTCAAGTGCATCTCGCAGCTTTAATAAATATAAACTGTTATTTTCCTAAAGCGGTGTGTGGCATTTTTTTCCAAAGGCTCCACTAAATCACTGAGATATGCCTACTTAATACATATCCATAGAAAAAACAAATAACCAGCTGTGTACCTGCAGCATATGTGTCCTGCCAGTTCTCTGGAGCCATTGTTACGCAGCGAGTAGGGAAATGTCATTGTTCAGTGCGGCGCCCAGAGGAGGGTTGTCATACACTGTACAGATCTCTGTTTGTTTGGCTTATCCTGACAGGACCAATTCATCACTGCCGGGCACGTTGGCTTAGCCTTCAGCATAACCACCGCAAGCACAGCAACTTTTCCAAAGGGATGAGCGCGCGCACGCTTCGCTCCATCTCCTCTGGCTTGCTGCCTGTTTCCTTTCATGTGACCTGTACGCCTTTTATTCTCTTTATCTTGCATTGTCTCTCAGCTGTTGTTGCTCTCCGCTCGTCTTTCTGTGCATGTCTTTCTCTCTCTTCTATGGCCTTTTTTCTCTTTTGTTCTCAGCCTTCTCTTTGTTGATATATTGTATCTGGTTCATTTTACCAAAACGAACGGCTGTTATACACAAAATGACATATTACACATAATAAAATACTTGAACTGGTGCTTCATTGTAGAAAAAGTCGCCTCAAATTGGAACATTTAGCTTATTGAACATTTATTGATGAGTTAACTGTATTAATTCTTTTGAAAAAAACATCTTTGTTTGTGATCATTGTCTTGCCAAAGCTGCAGAACTTGTTGCCATAACTGAGATCTGTTGCTGCTGCTGTAAGACAACTTTCACTTTCACACGTACTGTTTTGAACTTTTGTTAGTTCAAAATGAGTTGGTACTTGGTAAAACAAAGTCGTTGAAGCCAGAAATTTGGAAACAAAGTGCGAGCAGACGCCGTTCAAACCAAAGAAACGAATAAAACCGGAATCAGAGAAACAGCATCCATAAAGTGGGCGATGACGGTGATGGTGATGACCACACCCAAGCGGAAACCTCCGTGGCCGTGAAGTGAAGCCAAAAACTGCAGTTCCTCGAACGTCCACTTGAGGCTGGCTCCAGAAGTGAGTCAGTCTCCATAAGTCCCCATGTTAAAATGTTCAAAACACACTCTGTAGCTAATTTCCCCGTTCATGACGACTGTACTGAGGGTGAATTCATATTCAGTCTGACCATCGTCACACATTCAAGTCCTGTTTGCTGATTTTTGCTCATTTCTTTTCTTTTTTTTTGTCCAATCCGTGTCGGCGTATTCATTTTTGAGAATGGTGTTTATCTGCTTTTGCAAATCAGCTCTTCATTTCAAGCTGCCTGTAATCATATCAGCGCTAATAAAACAGCCACTTAACCTTCGAGCGTCTGATCGTCTCGTTTTTGTTAGCAACTGTAACCAAGTTCAGAAGAATAGGACTGGTTGTTGTAAATCTAATCAGATGTAGTTCATCACCTCTGGCCCTATTCACTGCCCCATTGTATTGACTTGAGATGAAATGGACTCCATTGTGTGTCTTACATGGAAAAAGACTCGCTTTCACTGATAAATAAAGGCTTCTTCCTCCGTGCAAACAGATATCTTGTATCAGATGAAGAGCGTGGTGAAAAACAGCCTTTCACTCTCTTCAGTCGTACTGATGACCTGCCGTGTCCACCGGGAGACGGCTTTGCGTTAAGTATGAGGCGCTGGTTTGTTGAAGAACATGTAATCCTTTTTTTCAGAAGGAGGATTATTGTGTCTTAATGAGTCTTTTTCTGTATTTGTGTGCATGAATATCTCCGTCCGTGCACGCCATGCGCGCTCGAGCGCGGCTTTATGTTGCAAGTAGTCACTCGAAAACTTGATTTTAAAAAGAAAGCGTCGAGGATGCACAGCGACCTAGTTGCAATCATCTTGCAATCATCTTTTTGTCCCCTCTCTATCGCACAAAATGTTCTCCTTCTAAAAAGAGCCACAAAGGCAACAATGGCCAAATCAGAAACTTTGTAACTGGAGTGGTTCGAGTGCTGCTACACTCTGTGCTTGAAATGAAAATAAAGAGGGTGTAAACGGGGGACAGGTTAATGTTGTGAGACTGCTAATAGTTAGGAAACATATCCATAAGTCTTGTTGCCCTGCTTCTGTGATTCACAGAGTTTCCTGCTGGACAGCGAAGTAAACTGCTGCAACTGTAGCTGCTGTTAGCTCATTTTTAGCTCAGTCAGTTAGCCAGGCTACCACAGCTGTGTTTGACCACAGAGAAGAGGAAGGGGGGAAATGCAGACGGGGATCGGCACCATAACCAGACTCGGGCGAGCGGGCGCAGAGAAGAAAAACAGCAAGATGCTGCCAGACGTGATCAAACCTGGGCCTGACTTTCAGTCGTTGGACAGACGCTGAGCTGGACTTCTTACTGTTGGACTAGTAAGTGCTATTAGCTGACTGTTGTGCCATATATTGGTGCACTCAGAATATCAAGCACTTACTCAATAAAACATAATGTAATGTAAACAAAGCGACTAATCCAAAAGAAGTACTGTTGTACTGTCATCCTGCAGGAGGAAAAAAAGACACTTTTCACGATCACGGCAATAAATTTCTCTTTTTTTCTATCAACCCAGCGACCCGCTGAGAGCCGCGCTCACTTATCCGCCTCATGTAAATGCTTCCTAATGCAGGAAAGCACCGTGCTAAAACTGACCCGTCCATTCTCAGTCCTTTCTAAACGTCATTGTAAAAGCTGCTGCCGTCTTCCTCTATTCATCAATCTCACAATCTCACTGCTGCAGCCGTGTGTAGAGGTGAAGCATAACCCGTCATGTGACTTCTGTTAATATGGCCATACAAACAGACTTCTGCTGCGTGTAGATAGAAGTTCTCCTCTGGCTGAACGGTTCTTTGGTCGTGACTTTATCCAAACAATATTAATGAGGAACACGCTGAAAATCGTTGAAAAAGTCTCTAATAATAAATCTCTCCGCATGAAGAATATTGTTGTCTGTATTAGTGAGCACGCCGACGAGTCAATGAACAAGAAAATGCAGCAAAGTGGCATTAAACACGACGTTGTCAATGCACGATGCTAGCCGCTGCACGCTTTGTGTCGTTTTGTTTTCTAGGAGGAAGATAACAAAAGAAACTTTGCAAATAATCAAGTGTAGTTTGGGTATTTTTCCACTTTATACGAAGAGCTGCAGAAGAAACCACAAATCACATTATCAGGATTACGGTTATCACGCTCCAGCTGTTTGTTAAATATCACCTGAGAAATTAATCAACAGTTGCTGCATGTGCAGAATTCTGCCAGCCAGTCTTTGACCTCGGATGTTTTTGTAGGTAATATTACAGCTTTCAGCCGTTTACATATCTGTGATCGATGAATGACTTCACTCTTTTAGCAAACAGATGGTTGGTTTGTGTTTCCTGTGTGGTCAGGGCAGCCTCAGGAGAAGCTGACCTGCTTCCTCCCTCACAGGCCGGCGCTTCTGACTTTA
Source organism: Nibea albiflora (assembly GCA_014281875.1). Taxonomy (NCBI): domain Eukaryota; kingdom Metazoa; phylum Chordata; class Actinopteri; family Sciaenidae; genus Nibea; species Nibea albiflora. The sequence goes on along the minus strand of CM024802.1, from coordinate 18,610,751 downwards.
AAAAAGTATGTGAGCGACCGCCCTGACCTTCTTTATCTGTCCCAGAGCCACAACAAGACCGCAGCTTTGTCTTGTTAGATAACGTGGCTCAAACATCTGGCCGCTTCATTTGGAAAGCGTTTGTTATTTCAGCTCTAAATTCAACATAATTACCTTCCAGCTTTTGTTTGAACGGCTTAATTCAAACAGTGCATGGCTAACTATGCTTTAACAAACTCTCTCATCTGCACACAAAGTGACAAACACATACATGAAAATAAGAAAGTCAAGCTGTCGTACGAGCCGTACACGTATTCGTAACTTCTGCACAGCTTGTTGAATGTTTCGGGAGCCAGCATCTCTGACTTTACCAACTCTAAGTGTAAGAGTGAAAACTATAAGAAAGAAAAGAACATGAAGGAAAGGAAACATCAAAGCTGAAGATGAAAAGACGGAGAGTCACGGACGATTAATTACAGATCATTACCTGGATGTTTTTCTATACCGCCGGGCTTTACGGCGTGATTTAAAAGATTAGCCAGGTTTAGCAGCCGCAGATTCTCAGGTGGGTTCATTTAAAGTGTAAGAGAGTTTACGTGTGCGGCCACGAAGCCAATCTGATCCTGAAGCTGCTTGGAACGTTTTCTAATGTGATACATTGATACACACTTGGTGTTGTCGTCAGTATTTGTACGTTAGATAGAACAATGTTTGGATCCGCAGGTCTTGTTGGTCTTGTTGGAGGCTTTAAGTCTTTTTTCCTCCAGGTTTGCAGCAGGATCTGTCCGTCTCTCTACCTCAGCTGTTCATGTGGCGGTCCTCCAGATGCAGCTGAAGCAGACTGAGGCCAGTCCTGCAGCGTGTGACGGCCTGCCAAGGTTCATGTCAGCAGGACGGATGCCAGTTTTTACCCCCCCGCGTCGTTCTTAACCCTCCTGGAAACAAACCCCCGGCAGATGGAAGGAGGCCAAAAGAGCGCCGAGCTTGTCGGCGAAAGCAGAGCGAGGAGTTAGTTACAGCTGACGGTTTACAACAACCGGAATGAAATAAATCCAGGAGAGGAAAATAAGTGTCAGCATTTTTTAAAAACTACTTAACACCCAGGCTGTGAGTTGTTGCTACAGTTCCTGCTACTTGCTTTGGAAGCAATTCTCGGCGATTCGCTTGGTGACTTTTTCGACCCCTTTAGTGACTTTTATTCAAACATGAACCGCTGACAACCTTTTTACTTCTCAGCCTGCTTTATCCCCCCACAGTCACGGGGAGGCATAACTTTTAATAAAGACGTGACCTGGAAGAAAATATCAAGGCTTTCCGGATTAGCTGTGACTGACTGAAATAAAGTGTGAGCCCATTATATTATATTGCTTTTGAAATCATGTCAGAGCATATCTGAGATGACATTTCTCTTGCATAATGTCAACCGGTGTGGATTTATGTAAGGAAAAAAGGGAGGATATTTTTGGATTCAACCGGCTGTCAGCTCACCTCCGGAGTTTGTTCGAGATTTTAAGTTTGAAAATGCAAAATATAAATCTAAATTTTAACTTTCTGCTCCAGGAGAGAAAACCACACGAAGGCCACGACGGTTAGAATATCACATTTACTCTGACGTAATCAAGACTGAGACCAGTTAAGACGCCTAAAGACTCTCGGATCTTTCTCTTAGAAGCCTGGCTGCTTCAGTCTTTTCACTGAGATGTTGAATCTGAGTCTTATCTCTGCGTACGGACGCAGCACGGCTGACTGAAATATGTGATGCGGCTGTCTTTACTTCTCTAATAGCTCGACATCTTATCCACCTCAGTTGGAGGAGCTCGTGCCTCCATCTCATACAAGGACGGATTAAATAGATTATGTTTTACTTGAAGCTTGAAAAAAATCAAATTTACTTTGAGGAGGAAGGCAAATAAATTTGAGTGAGTCTGGAGGACTACCATGACAACCTAACTGACTGCATGAGTCTTTACCAATCCAGCTAAGAGTTATTTTATCCATTTAAAATGATTCATTTCATCTCTGAAGGACGTCCCCGTGTGTCGTATGTTATGTATCTCATTGTCTCGGCCCTCTTGGGAGGAAGCTGGGGACGAATGGGGATTGTACTGGGATGTCCAACAAACAGAAGTTGCCCGAGCACTTTGAGTTCTTTGGAGAACCTTTTGTTGTTGTCGCTGTTTAAAGCTCCTCACGTCACATTTGCAGCACTTTTGGTACTTTGAAGAACACTTGTAAATCTGAAAACTGATTACTGGTTCTTTAAGTCAACCCTTTGCAGCAGCTGGTTCTTCTGAACATCTTAATGGGTGAAAGGTTCCTTGCAGAGCCAAAAAAGGTTCCTCTGAGACATCAAGAAGAATCTCCCAATCAAATCTTTATTAGGGCCCGAGCACGCACAGTGTGCAGGGCCCGTTTTTCGAATGTTCATTATCTTCATTTTCGACGGCCTATATGTACTCGAAAACTCACGAAAATTTGCGTACTTTCCCAAAGTCAAGTGTAAAATTACGTATTTTGGGGGTCTCGCTCATGGACGTACAAAAATGGCTCTACGGCGCCACCATGTTTTCGTTTTCGGAGGAGCCCCTCGACGCGTTTTCATCCACGTGTACGAAATTTAGCGGGAGTATGTAAGATACCGAGCCACACAAAAAAGCCTCTTGGTGACCCGGGCTATATCGAAGCATATGGCGTCCATTTTGTTTCAAAGTTGGCGTTTTCGTGTTTTTGGGGTCATTTCCAGGGGTGGTATTTGAACAAACTCCTATGTGGGATTTTGTCAAATTGACTTCAAACTTGGTAGGTGTGTTCATATAGAGTTCCTGAGTAAAAGTTATCAAAATTGTGAATTTTGATGAAACGGTGTGGGCTTTGAAAGCTTTGAAGACTCACATGTTTTCCACCTGGTGCCTTCCACCGTGGCGCGGAAGTGCGAGGGCCCGTCCAATGCTGCTTGCAGCTTTAATTTTTGACTTGTCTTTTCTTTTTTTCTCCTTTTCAACCCTTTTTGTGCTGTTGAAGGTTCTTTGGTGGACTAAATGCCCCCCAAAAATAGTTCCTCACATCACATTCGCAGGTTCTTCGAAGCACCTTTTTATGTTGAATCATCAAAAAACTGATTGAGTTGAGGCTTTGCAGCAACTAGCTCTTTACCTTGTTTAACAGAAAAAGGTTCCTACAGCATCACTATGAAGAACCGCTTCATGTTCTAACTCTGACCTTGTATAGTCCGGATGAATTACTGTCTTTCAATCATCCAAGTATATTTAGTGATTCCCATCCTTCCTTGTTTAATTGAGGCTTTCGGTCATGTCTCTCCCTGCTTACAGCTCACATCCATTTTCCACCGTCCGTCCCGTCTGTCTTCCACACGGCGCACAACGTCATCAATTTGCTTTGTTTTCTTCAGCCGACACTGCAGGTCAGCCTGACAAGGACAAACAAGACGCGGCTTTTTATCTTTCTGCCTCATGAATGTTTTCCATCACCGTTCACTTCTTTTTTAAAAATATTATCATCGAGCGGGACGTCATTTTCTGTCTGCCTTTCATGTGGAGACAATTATGTCCTGCTTGTATCAAAGCAGCGACACTGCACTGATCAGCTCTCACTAACGCACTGACAATGTCAGGCCAGGCTGTGTCAAAGTCGTCGCTAATTTAGCCGTCAGTCGCGAGGCGCATGAACAGGCTGGAAATTAGCTGGAAATGATTGGAATGATGAGAAAGAAGAAGGAGGAAAGCGCAGACTCAAACTCATCAACATCCCCCGGGTGTTTCATTTATTTGGATAGGCGACATCTGACTTTACAGTGTGTCAGCTGACTCCGCTGGAAGAATTATCTCAGCAGGATGCCCCCCTTGGTATTCTCAATTATCAACAAATGTTCAGCAAACTAATATATTTGCTACAAGTTTATTGCTAATTGCTTTTCCAAATTCAGTACACTGCTGCTGTCAGTCACTCTGGTTAAAAGGGCAAAACACGTTCGCTCAATCAGGCTGCAAACGCCTCGTTTAAACACTGAAATAAGGACTAACGACCTCGTTTGTTCTGTTTAGAAACAATTATCAGATCAACAGAAAATTAAGCAGCAACTCGTTTGATAATTGATTAACCGTTTCAAGCACAATTGCCAGACATTCATTGGTTCCCACTCCTGGATTATGAGTGTTGAAAAAACTGAATATATTTTTGGGTTTGGGTCGTTGTTGGGACAAAATCTTCTTGACATTTTGCAGATCAGATTAATCGATAATGAGAACATTTCAAAGACAGTTGGTTTCAACTTTCCATGATTAAAACAACCTGTGAAATGTTCACGTTCTTTCCATCTGTCCTCGACTGTCCGGATATCGCAGCTTTCTCTGCATAAGCTTCACCGTGACACTTCCTCGTTTCCAGGTGAGTCAGAATCATGTCAGGTACTGCAGGTGTCTTTCCTTCTTCTGTTCGCTAACTGCAGGAGTTCCTCCGGCAGGCGCAGCAGCAGGCCGGTACTAATGCCAGACGCTCCATGACGCTCCATTCTTGTCAAAGTCCAATCCGTCTAACTGTGGGAGGAAATCAGGACAACGCAGGGAGGGAATGTAAACTTCCTGATTCTATGAATCTCACAGTCTTTTTTAGCTGTACGGACACGACGCCGAACGCTGAAACATCACGCTGTTCTGATTCAGACGCTCAAAACATACAGAGAACATCCAGACAAAGACAATTCCACTATTTACAGCTCTTAGGAAAAAGTCCAGCTGAAGCTTTACAAGAAATGATGAGAGTAGAAGTTGAGACCAAACAATTAGACGATCAACAAATGAAATCAGTTAATCAGTCCTTCAAACAGCTGAGTTTGCAGTAAACGGTTCACCATACTTTCCTGATAGTTCCTCGAGCATTAGATGGATGAATAGATGCTGTTTCATGCATGATATTAGTTCATGATAATTAATGATAAATCACGTACCTGTGACGCTGTGACACAGGAAGCCGCTCCTGAGGATCCAGGACTTCTCCTTCCCCGTGTGCTGAGGAGTTTGAATCCTAAAGGGTCTCAATTTGTTGCCATGGGTTGTATTTCTGTGTTGCCATGGCCCCCGTGGCCTCAGCTGATAACATTGTAGTTTTTACATAAAAATATCCCCAGGGCGACGACGGCAGCGGCGTCTCGGTCCTTCTTCTCCCTCCGCCCTGTCATTTCTCTCCCTCCGCTGCTCCCTCATCTGTCCCCCATCATCACAGATCATCCTGTCTGGCTTTGTCCTTACCTGCTGCACAGCTGCACACCTGGGACCCACTTTAGTGCCCTCCATCCGTCATCCTCTCACCTCACTTCATAATTTCCTCTCGGTCACACGCTCGTTTTTTTTTTTAAGCATGGGGAGCTACAGGAGCTTTTAGATGCATTTTGCCTGATAAAGAGTAGCGAACCCAAACGTGTGCACTTTAATGTCAAAGATTGCTTTTATCCGTAGCCCCGTTGGCCTCATCCGCTAAACAGTTAACGTCATTTCTGTAATATCTATTACTCTCTAATGCTCTGACATTTATGTAAAGCAAATATGGAAAATAAATGCAATTTGCTGTGTGACTGCAGATTTATCATTTTCACCATGTAGAAAAATGCGAATGCCGACGTCCACATGGAGCGCTCCTCGTGTCCATCCACAGATAGCATCTGTTGATATATATGTTGCAGCCACAGATCATTTGTCATTTTTGATTGCTTGCTATTCTCAGGAGGGCAAATCTAATGTTAGAGGAGAAGCCGGAGCAGAGATGTAGGCGTCGGAGAGCGGCGTGCTGCGGGCCAACATATAGAGTGACTTTTAATGTAAAGCCTTCCTCCTTTTCTCAAGTGGCAACCAGGGTGTTCGAATCATTTTACCAGCAGCTGGGTGATTCATTCCGCCTCATGCATGCCTGTAAATTACAGCACCGGTCCTTTACAAGGATGCTGAACCTTCCTCAGCTTCACATCTACCACGCAGCTGAAATCATCTGCAGACATGAAAGAAAGCCAGCCACCGATACAAGCTCAGCATCATGTAGGACACAAAACTGATTATTTCTGCTCCTTTATAATGTCACCCAGCTATTCTTCAGCTCCGAGAGCTCGTACTTAACAGGAAATATGCTGGGTAATCTAAAACCAGCAGCTGCGTACATCGTGACTCATCCTGAATCGGAGAAATATTTTACCTTTTCCGCTGTGCGAGTGGCAAACAGTCTGCATTTATGGCAGCGCCACTATGTGCCTCGTGTGAGATATTGTGTCTATTACCGCAATTGCCATTTCAATAACAGAGCGCAAACACACTAGCTACCGATTATTCAGCTGCAAAATGAATATCGGGATAAAAAACGGGGAAAGCCGAGAAGAGACAGAAGAGACTGGAGTGTGAAATCCCAGAATTGAAATTTAATAGGAAAAATTCCACTTGTTTGGACAGTCAAAGAGCGTCGGAAACTGTGCGTTTATCCACTGTGTGAACGTTTTAATAGCAGGGGAAGATTTGTGCAGAAATAAAAGCAGAGATCCGTCTGCAAAGACAAACCAGGAGAGAGGAAGAATACAAGCACACGGAATATTTATTCACCTTCTCTCCACGCATGCATACACGAGTGAAAGCTGCAGACGTACAGAGCATACACATGCAGCATTTACTGACAGACAGAGAGTGAGAGCTGGGACAGATAGGAGCCTGAGAGTCGTGCTTATCCTGCAAGGTAAACCAGTGCAGGCCGGTCATCCAGAAAATAGAAAGTGAAAGGTGTTTTAGAGAGAGACGGTGGATAAAAAGGTGATCCTCGCTCGCTCTCAATCCCCCCGGTGGTCACCCATGCCAAAATAAAAGCTATCTGAGTGCCGAGGCAGGAGCAGGAAGACAGCTGGAAGAAGAAGAAAGACAAGAAGGGAGGCTCGGTGCTAAAGTGTGTGAGTTGTTGTCATCTCAAGAGAAAAGAAAAAGGAAGAAGGAAAGAAAGAAAGAAAGAAAGAAAGAAAGAAAGAAAGAAAGGAGCGTGATGCTTTTCAGCTATTGTGCAATGAAAGTCAAATTATGCTTCAGGCCTGGAATGACAAGCCAACAATTAGCTCAGATTTTATTGTCATTCATCACAGATTTTATGTTGTTTTTCCACTTCACGGACACATTTGAGCTTTTTTTTTTACACTAATGAGAATCAGAAACGGAAAAACGTTTGTTGCCAAGTTGATCTGACGTACAAAGAGATCATTTATCTCGCTGCTCTGCTGCATCACAAACATTAAACCAAAATATGAGAAGTCAAGATGTAAATATACAAAAATGTTCGAGATCTTTTAGGATGTATTAAACCAAGAGATGTCAATTTAATGTAATGCGTACCGTGCATACGTTAACATGTACAGTCTGGGAGGTCGGCAGCAACTTCAAGTGCCAAAAACTGCAGTTCCTCAAACGTCCACTTGAGGCTGGCTCCAGTCTCCATAAGTCCCCATGTTCAAATGTCCAACTTCCATGTCTCTTCTTTATACTGTAGGTGGGTGAGAGTCGGTGTAGTCCCGATGAACTGCAGCCTCCTGCCAGAGGAATGTGGAAAATATGAAAGATAAACGGGGCTGAAAAGATCCTCGTCCAGAGTTTGTTTTATTCTCGTTTCCTGTTTAAGTTTCAGGACAAACTATTCGCAGTTGACAGGTGCCGATTGGGAAGTTGTGACCTAAATTCAAAAGCCGTCTTTGTTGATATGAATCGAGCTCAGCCTTTAGCCTCAGATGTCCAACAGATGTCCTCCGTCACGTTCTTCCCCCGTCCCTTGCAGCAGGTTGTTTGCGAGTTCTCATGGAGAACACTTCTGTCCGGGATGTTTACCGCAGGTTTCCTGCCAACCACCAGATGTTTTTATATCAGGCCACTCATATACCTCCTGAAAAATAACACACTGGTGCCGGACAGGCAATCATAACACCATCAACTCTGCTTTCCGCTGAACAATTACCTCTCCTATTCATCAGAATCAAAACACAGACTCAGCCTGGAGACAGACAACAATGGGCACACAGACGGCTGATGTAAGCTGTGGATAACGATTTAAATAATTGCGCCCCTCGTGACCCGGCCGGTGTTTCTCATTGCATACTCATTGATCTGGATCGCTCCGAAACAATAAATAAACCTCAAAGTCTGACTCTCAGACTCAACTCTTTCTGCTGCGTTCTTCATTACGGCTGCTTCAAAGTAAATCAGTGAAGCAAAGTGACTTTCCAAGCCGACTCTCCCGGTGGGGATTCTGCAGAAATGAGATTTTTACCGAGCAAAGGTTTCCTATGAAGGAATAAAAAAGCCTGTTGTTTGTCATCTCTCATTAGGACAGACAGGTTCAGGCTTTTTCTGTTGTGACACGTTTTCATGTTAAGCAAAGCTGCGATCAGCGTCGCCGTGTTCCACATGTAAACACTGTCACGTTGCAGGAGTGGAGAGGATGTTTCTTCAAAGCAGAGCAGCAGTGCATGCATCTCGTGAATTATTCACGCCGACGGAGCAAACATGACGCGCGCGGCGCTCCGATGTAGGTAACGCCGACCGAGGGAGGGAGCACGCGCGCAGTGCTCGCGCTCAGAGGAACATCTGGAAGTGCAAACATTCAAAAACGAGAAGATGCATAATACATGCATGTAAATCTCATTCGCACTGCAGGAGACACATAGGTGAACCTTTTGAACTCCTCCTCGCACAACCGGTGACGTACGATTCCAGGCGTGTGCAGGGACTTAAATCGCCGCCTTGCATGGCTCATTTCACGACATAATTGCGGCGTTTCTATAAAATTCTCCAGATAGATGAAGAGATTCCCAGCGGTTTGAGGTAAATGCCGGTAGACGACGGTACTTCTTCTCTCTTCTCTCAATATTCATGCTGTGATTTCGCATATGGGGCAAACTGCTCTTTAGTTTCCTCTGAATCACACACGGACGATTAGTTTTTATTGCGTCTAAGGTGGCTACAATCTGTTGTTACCAACAAAAAATGGTTCTTCTAAGAATAAATCTGAAGAAATTAGGTTGAAACGTGATGAAGTCTTAATGACATTGCCATGGTTATGCTTGTTTTGCTGTTGTGGTCTTGTGGCTGGTCTCAGCAACAAGATGCACCTGTGTCTCATCCAGCAATCATCTGCACTACAAAAGCCTGGTCAAGACGCCGCTCCTGTGCCAGATCATCCCCTACCTGTGCCCCCGTACCTGCTTCCTTTTATGTGGAGACTCATTCAAGTTTTGGCCCTGTGTGCACTTCTCCACCGTGTCTTGCTTTGTTCAGCCAGCGCTCTCCGGCGAATCCTCTGATCTGCCTTTTTTTTTTTCTGATTCATTTCACCTGCGATGCCAGCCCGCCGTCAGCCACCACCACCACCACCTGCTTTTGTGTTCATTCTCATAATAAACTTTGATTCTAGTAACAGAAATCTCTCTGATTTCTAATCTCATTTTTAAGCTTGCAAAAAAATACAAAAAGATTGAGCTGTGGGTGTAAGTTTGTTTTTTTTAATCATCAGTTCAGTTCTGTTGCTTTGAGCAGAAATAACACACGCGTTCAGTCACTGATGGATTCATCTCTAAACATATCTGTCGATGAGGGACGTCAGGATGGGACGCGTTCTGGGTTTCATTGGCTGAAATGTCTGTGAAGGTTCTCAGTCATCTTTCTTCAGAAAATGAGGTTAAGTCTGGGGGGGCTGGAGTATTTAGCCCGTTGGTTCGTTAGTGCTCGTTGTTGTTGGCCTCATGTAACGACCATCGTACACACCGGAGCTCAGGTGACCTCAACGATCGTGCAGCTTATGAAACAATCCATTCGTTTTGTCTTTAGTTGTGAATTGAACTGTAAATGAGAAGACGTCGGATATCTGCTGAAAGGTTACCTGCTGCCCTCACAGGATAAATCCCCATACGACAGAACCTGGTTGGTTCTGAGGTTGGCGATGAACTCTCTGCTCTGACTTTATTCACACTGAAATGGTTGTTTTCTTATATTTGCATTTACCAGATATTTCATTTGAACTTTAACCTCTTTAAGCATTAAACGATGAGATAGGAACCTTGACTTTATAGATGTAGTTATGGAGCACTCATGATACAAGTAGTGCATAGTGTAATGCAACGTTAAGTGACCTGAATGAGAGCTCCAAGGTTAAAGTTTTCATTCATCAAAGGCTATTTAAGTATCTCATAATATAATGTGATAGATTTTATACAGGTCGCAGTCAGTGATTGACAGAATTGTTCACACCGTAGTTCATTTAGTCCAGACCATTAAAAAAAATAAACAGATACTGAATTAAACGCAACATAATTTAAGAAATAGGACGTTTTATTGATTCCTGATGTGTCCATGAGAAAACATAACATAAAACGCTGTGCAGACAAACCACACCAGGCTGAGACTGAGCCTGCAGTTCCTCAAACGTCCACCTGAGGCCGGCTCCAGAAGCGAGTCAGTCTCCATAAGTCCCCATGTTAAAACTTCACAGCAGAAATAAACAAATTATATTAAGACTTAAAGTTGTGCAGAATTAAGAGCGCGGACGCTTTGACTGACGGGCAGGTGCTGTTGCAGATGGCTTGTTTGAGCAACCAGGCGTCATTCAGCCCGCCTCGGGTCCAACAGTCTTAAGAACAAACAACAGGAAGAAGGCAGCGTCCAACCTGTGGGTGACATCCATTCTTTCTTTTTCTGTCAGTGGTGCTGCACCACCAAAGTAAACCACACCAAACAGGTCAGGAGTAAAAGAAGTACCAAAACATTAGCATGATCGAGTACAAGCTCGGCATCTTCTGCTCAAGACTATAAACAGAAATGTATGCAGCCACTGAAGATGAGAAAGGTGCTGTCATACTGTATGTTACATGTGAAACTGCTACCTCCCCCCAACGGACTTCACATTTGAAGCATGTTGCACTAATGGCCCAGTCAGTGCTGTCACAGGAAGGATGTTCCTATCAGCTGATGTGTTGTCATCACTGACGGGGACGCCACCGCAAGTTCAAATAAATCTTTATCGCAGGAAAAACCCAAGGACGAGCGGCCTGTCAGCGAGTATCGATCACCAAACAAACGACGTCGTATCCATCATCTTAGAGACAATCACGACTGGATTCCATTTTTGATTCATGAACCAATATTGACCACAAATATTGATCCAATCCAACCGCTGTTCATTCTTTCTGCGCCATTTGCCTCGGAGCAGATCTCTAATATTTCCCCTGATCCTTCCTCTCCCCGCTCCTCCCCTCCTCACTCCTCAGAAATGCCCTTTGAGACACGCGTAGAGATCTTTATTCATTATCATAATCCCCTGGTCACGTCTCCTGAATACATTGCCATTTTAAACCAAGCATGCATGCACACTCCGTTATAACGGGCCGTACCCTCGAAACTTGAAGCTAAAATTATCCCAGTTTTGAAATGTGGCACGTATTTTTAAAAAAAAAAATCTAATCAACAGTTAAAGCCGTGAATGAAGTGGAGAGTCTGCTGAAGGCGCTTATTAATCAGGGAGGTTTTTTATAAAAGATGAAAGATTCAGGCAGCTCAGTGATTTTTCTCTGAGTTATGAGAGGAGAGGATGAGCGACGAATACTGTGATACTTCTACTGTGATGCTCTCCAATGATTTAGGGCTAATCTGGCATCACATCCTCGAGATCTCGCTTGTCATGTAGGTCCTTCAAATCAGCCGCGCAGAACGTTACAAAAGATTTCAGCCAAAAACCTTTTAGGGACGTCGAGCTTTCCTGCATGTCGGAAACAGGTACGTTACCCAGGCAAAGGCATGATTTAAGTGGAGCCCTTAATGTAATTTAAAGCATCAGCAGTTTTTGTTCTATTAACAATGAATCAAATGACTTCATGTAATATGAACTAACGCAGAGACACTTCTCATTCAACTCACCGTGGTGTTTAACCCAGGAGAGACTGACCAGTCCTCACGTTGATAACGTGGATGAAAACCAAACTTTGGCACCTCAGCGGTCAAAAACCTTCCGACCTGCCTCAGTCACGACAACCACGGACACGGACGCGGACTTTCTAGCCTCTTTTTATCTTCTAGTTTATTTTCTTTGTGTTTTATCTGCAGAAAATTGTCCAGGTAAATCACGGCACCGTGCCTGGTACACATCAGAGATCTAACGTTGCTCCACGTCTGCTTGATGTGGAAAAAAACAAAACAAACCCTGTTAACTAAAATGTTTGCCAGTAATAACTCAACAGTTGCTTTTCTTACTTGTGTCACGTCCCTCAGGGGAATTAAATCCAGGAGATGTGACAACAACAATAAACCAAGCATTAAAAGAAAGAGAAAACTGAAGTGTACAAACAGCAGACTTTTTTATTAACAATGGAAATAAAATTGGAGTGTTGAGAAGTTGAATCCAAACTGAGGGCCTGAGGAGAGACTGTAAAGCCTTTTTAAACAGGTCCGCAAACTGAGCAGCAGCTGCATGCTGGTAAAATATTCAAGCAGTTACAGGATATGGAATATAACGTGCTGAAAACCACCTGAGAATGAGTATCATTATGTTTTTGCTGCCTGAGAATGAGCCTGTTATATCTACAGACTCTGTGGGTCCTCTTTGACGGTGTCCACCATGTTTCTACAGGAGCCCAGAATGGACAATCTAAACAGATAAAACAACTGAAGCTATGCACACACTTTTTCCTACACACTGGAGCCTTTTGCGTCCTTTCATTTAGGGAGGAAAGGGTGAGGCGAGGGGGTTTCAATCAGCCACTGCACCACTAGATGGCACTACATCCTACAAACTGGCAAAATTTGGTTTCTCAGCTTGTTGTGCCTCAAATAAAGGTTCCATTTATGAATGTAATCTATATAGTGTGACAATAAATATCTAAACTGTCTTACTAGCAGCCCAAAAATATGCGACACCTTCCTCGGGTGGCAACTTCTTCGTCTCAGGAAAACCTGCAAACTGTGCCGCTGTAACAAATGACTTGTGAGCGGACGTGCTCGGGCAGCTCGTGTTTTTCCCTGATCATGTGGGTGAAAGCTCCAAATTGAATCGGCTCTCGCATGGCTGACGCGGCGCGCATCTGCATAAAGTGAAATGACTCCTCAGTCGCGTCAGGTGCTGTCGCGCTTCAAGCTCCTCTCCGTCCCAGCATGCACTGTGCAGCCAAGTGCTTACCTCTTCATGTGAAATTAATTAGAGATGGAAGCGGTCACTCAGCGGGGTCGTGCTGCCGAGGTTTCACTCTGCGGGGAGTCGCCGCGGTGCCACGCGGCGGCCGTGAAAGACGGTGTAATTTGTGACACCTCAGCTACGATCTCCAGTGCAGGAATATGTCTCATACTTTAAATAGCTGTGAGAGTAAGGTAATGACCCGAGGCGGCTCTGCCTGCTCAGAATATGGCAAGCAGAGCCACGAGGGCGTTTAGTGCATGTAAGGCTGCAAGAAAAGGCCGTAACGTGTTGGATTCATCATCCAGTGAAACATACATCCCATAACTTAAACATAAACAAACACAGGCTGACAGCATCGACCTGATGTGAACAAACCTGGACGACCTGCTTCGCTTTCTCTCTGTGTGACTGAGACAACGAATAAGAAACTAATAAGCAAGACGGATGAAGAAATGGAGAGCTGGCTACAGAGGCTTACCGTCGAGCACTAGCCTCTGGACTGCAGAGCAGATTTACACAGAGTTCACTCGATGGATTATTCATGGTTTGAAGCTAACGGATGAATTTCTTGAACCATAATCGCAGAATCCACCACAACAAAAAAAGTTATTTATACCGTTGTTACAGACCTGAAGGCCGAAAATAAATATATTACACCGACATACCTTTCATGTCACAGTGTTTAATGTATTAATAAAAACTGGAGCTCAGACAAAAATCCATATTTCTGAAATCTGATATAGGCTTCATGTCTAAACACAGAGGGTGATGTTTGCTCGTTTAGAAGCAGAGTCTGAATTACAGCTTAAACACTCCCGAATAATGCCGTCACCGCTGACAGGATTTCTTCACGTACTTCATGTTGCTCTTAGGAGGCCAAAATAACTCCACTGTCCTCTTAAGATGGATCATCCACAACCTGGATGAGTAACTGCTTTGATTCAGAGACATTAAATAAAAAGTTTAATGTTATTTTAATGCATAATCTTAGTCGCCTATCACCAAGTATAATATCATTTATTGATGGACAATGAAGCAGCAATATTTTCACATCTAACTGGAATGAATTGAGGTTTTATTTAAAGTAAAATGATTTTTTTTTTTATGATGATGATAACAAGAAAATGAAGATAAAAGAGACGCTTGAATTCAGAACACGTGCGGTTGGTTGGTTGGTTTAAGAGATCGCGTGGCTCATAGCAAACTCACACTGCTGTTTATCTGGTTAACGTCCTGTCACTGGTCCAAAGTGGAGATGTAGTGGACGATATTGTTCAGGGTATAAATAAATAAATGGCCGAACATGTAGTAACCACGGACATGTCACGTGATCGGCTGATTTGACTTGATTTTGCGTAGCCCGATCTTCGGTTTGTTCTGCAGTAACAGCTGGAGCGGCTCGTGCTACTGGAGCAAACGTAGATTACACTTGTTTTATTGTTGCTGATGCTGCTGAAGGAAAACGCCGTACGTTGTTCTTCAAGGTCTGTGCTCAAAAAGTATATCTATAAAACATGAAGTGATGAGTGTGTACGGAAGCATAACAAGGAGCGGACGGATACGAAGCTTGGAATAACAATTACTTTAGCGGGCAGGTAGAGCATAGCGACACCTTGAAGGCAGCTCTGCGGCGTGGTTGGCTGGATGCGATGTGCTCATCGACGTCCTTGTTTCTGTTCACAAAAGGAGATTAGATCCTTCAGTCTCACTGCAGTAATCTTTGAACAGATGTTAAGAGGACTGTCAAGGCTGTTTCAGTCCTTCACTGACAGCCATGTGGCCGGTTATTGTTCAAGAGTTCCAGCGTATGTTCCTGAGCCATGTTTTTAATCCTATACCAATTCTATCAAATCCATTTTCATAAAAAATAAATTAAATTATTCATTATGGTGCAATTAAAAATCTGTTCAAAGACCTGAGAGCAGCTGGAGGGAGAGTTTCTCCACTCAGCCTGGATAACTGAACTAAATGGAGAAACAGTGAATATCTGGACAGTGAGCTACATAAAAATAATAACAGTATGGTTCCATTCGTGGTTGCAAAAAGCTCAAATGTTATGTAAGACTTCGACATAGTGACACTGTTTTTACCAAAAACTGCAGTTCCTCAAACGTCCACTTGAGGCTGGCTCCAGAAGTGAGTCAGTCTCCATAAGTCCCCATGTTAGACAGCAGAAATAAACATGTTTACAGCCTGGTACAAAAAACTGTTTTGGTCTCTGTAGCTAATTTCCCCGTTCATGACAACTGTACTGAGGGTGAATTTATATACAACTCACCTGTTCAGGTTATATTAAGGCTTAAAGTTGTGCAGGATTAAGAGCGCGGACGCTTTGATTGACAGGTGGGTGGCTTGTTTGAGCACCCAGTCGTCAATCCTCAGAGATGTTGATGATCTTTGCCGATTTTTCTGTGTCAAAACTGGGTACCGAATGTGGGGGAAAAGGAATTTTTGTGTTGTACCCGACACTAGTGATAGAAGATTAACTTTACTTGATGCTTCAAAGGGGAAATTCTCCCTCAAGTTTACATCCACAGGCCTGAAATACAAGCACATATACACGAAGGAGTGATTGGCAGCCGTGTAGCCGCGCCCCGGGAGCAGTTTGGGGCTGAGCAGTGTTCCACACTGTGGTCCATGATGGATATGGATATATAATCCAATCTTTTATAAAGGGCGATATAAACACAGCAGTTCCCAAGTCCCTACGGACTGAGCTACTAATATGTACTTTCCTGAATCTCGGGTTGTATGGCTGTTTTTGTTTATGACTGGTTCTCAATAATCTTTGATTCAGTGCGGAGCTGAGTTTGTATCTGGCTTTGTGATTAGTATGTCATATCTGTCTGAGGCTTGATCGATTTTAATGCGATGCTGTGAAATATTTCAGTGCTCGTATGGATTCATGCCCGTTGGAAACTAAATGAATCCATTGCATTAAGTATCTTGGAGCTGGCTGTGTTTGTTGTGTTGTCCCATTTACATTTTCTTGATTTGCTCTGGTCTGGTCTGGTCTGGCTTAGATTTGCTTTATCTGGCAGGTCTTTGATCGGATCGGATCCCGTGTAACTGTAAATCAAGTGCTTGTTGAGTTGGGATAAGTTGCCCTCTCAGCCAAGCTTCCTACACACTGAGAAGACCGCCAGCACTCTGCAATCTATCAAAGTGTATGAGGCTGACCGCACACACACACATGCAGTCATGTCACGTACACTTTAAACGCTGCACATGCACACACACAAATCTCTGGTTTGGCCTGTCGCCAAGTGCAACTCTTGCGACTCGTGCGTAGAGGTTAGAAATCCTCGACAGGGACGGAGCCATCTATACGGGAGCTCCTAATCGCTAACACAAAGGCTTCTCTCTTGGTCTGCTGCCATCACATTTCACTTTGTGTATAATGTAATCTGTTTAATATCCCGGTCAGTCCTTTCAACCCCAGGAATGCTTAGACAGACGTTTTTACTATAATTGCCTCATAGATCAGGTCGGCTGCGTGGGGCCGCGGCACCCAGGTGCTGTACATCAGCTGATCACAGCGTCCGATAAGAGCTCACCTACCTCTCAAGGTGAGTGGGTGGAGTGTGTGCATGTGTGGCACGCATGTGTGTGTGTCCACTTGGATTCAACAGGGAATGTTATCCATATAAAACAGCTGTAGCCGCTGCTGTCAGCCGCTCTTGAGTTCCTCCCCGGCTGCTTGGTTTGATAAAAAATGAATCACCTCCGATGCTTTTTTCTTTTTTCTTTTCATGTCGAGCTTGAGCGCGCTCAGAATCGGTGAGGTCAGGACCTGCCGGACCTGTAACCTATGAACACTTCCTGTCTAGACGCTGAAAAAAAAAATCAGGTTTAGATTTAAGGTTCGTTCTTTGTTCTAAAGGCTGCAGCTTTCTCAATTTTCGTCTGTAAATTGTCAGAAAATAGTAACAAAAACATCCAAAGTAACTTTTACACTTTGCTAAATTAATTACGAACCGTGCAAAACTCCACTGGAGCAAATATTTTTTCTTAAAGTGACGTTAATCGATGAATAAATTATCGAAACGTTTTGGCGAGAACAATTAGCCAATAAATGTTTTAGTTGATCGACAGAAAAAGTAATCTGCCAAAACAAGTCACAAATCAGTTTTCTTAATGTTGTTTGACAGTAAACTAAATATATTTTGTTTTTTTTGGACTTTTGATTCGACAAAACAAAATATTTAAACATTTCACTTCAGTCATTTTCAATATATCAAGGACAGCAGACTAAATATTAACAATAACCGAGTGTAACACTGTATAATTCAGCTGCTTATTACCATAAAGATGAATTAACGCCTCTCTAAAAACTGAATATTACAACCTTCATGAAAGTAGAATTAAGTGCAGGTTAAGTGCACCTAATTAATTAACTGTACTTGTTCCATGCAATTAATTACAACTAACATTTTATGTGAGGTCACTTTTGGTTTCAGCGCCACACGAGTGATAAATAAAGCGGGTTTGCAGCAGCACTGTGCCTGGCTCGAGGGCTCGAGCTTCAGTCAAATCTTAACCGACACAACAAACCTGTAAAAAACAGACTTTAAACACTAAATTTGTACAACTTGTAACACGCAACACCTCAGCTACAACGAGAGCTGACTGGGCGTTTAAGGTCATTTACATTTTAATGTAAGAGTCACAACGCAGGCTGAGCCAAAATGAAACAGGTGGGCTATTACACTTAAAACCCCCCACTTCATTAAAGGTGGTAATCCAGGGGATCTTCATTTTCACGTGTTTAATCTCAGTTTCCAGCACTAAGCCCCTCGTTGATTATTGTGGAGTTGCCCGTCAGTTGGAGCGTTCATTACTGTGACGGCTTCTTCGCGGATTTACTGCTGATGAATTAGAAAAGAGAAGCATCGAAAATGATCAAATGTAGTCAGCAGTTGTGTTCTGACTGATTGTTTTGTTGTATTTGTTCTCCCTCCAGGTTGGGAGCGAGTCGCTGCCCCAAAGCGAAGGAGTCACCAAGCATCCCGTGGTCTCGTTCATGAGTGATGGAGCGTGAGGCGACGGGTTGGTGCAGTGTCTGAAGCACCGTGGATGCTGGGAGCTGAGCTGGAAGACAAAGCTCTTCTACGTTCCAACCCTCACCTTTGCATCCAAAGGAGCTAGCTGAGGTGGTTCGGTTTGGATCTGATCACAGCGCCTTCGTTTGGAGGTGTTCTGGGCACAACAGGTAGAAGACCCAAGGACAGACCCCGAACCTTCTCGAGGGACTACATCAGGGGTGTCCAAACTGTTGCACAAAGGGCCGGTGTGGCTGCAGGTTTTTGTTCCACCCAACCAAGAGCACACAGTTTGACCAATCAACTCTCTGAAGACTGAGATCAGTTGATTAAATGAGTCAAGTCTGGTGTGCTGCTGCCTGGTTGGAAGGAAAACCTGCAGCCACACCGGACTACATAGTCCATCTGGGAACATCTTGGGATCCTCCAGGAGGAGCGGGAATGCGTTGTTTGAGAGCTTTACTTGCTAAACCTGCTGCCACCGTGAAAAATATGTTTTTATATGGAATTAATGTTAATTCCCAACAGCTGACCACAGCCGTGTCATTGTTTGTCAGAAATCAGCTGATCAGTTGATCGTTGAAGTATCTGCCATCTGAAAAGTGAGTCAAACTCACATTTTGCAATATTTACCACACGAGAAACGAGAATAGAAACGTCTCATAGGTGTAATAATCCAGACATTATTACTCGGTCATCAGTCTTTCCCACGGGCCCAGATCACTGTGACATACAGTAACTGCTTTCTTCAAGCTTTTTAAACCTCAGCATTTCATTTCGCTCGGCGTCAGTGTCTAAAAATGAAATTATTTTAGTCCACAGAGACATAACCCTGTTGGAACGGGGTTAGCTCTGGATTTCACAGGTTTTGAAAACTGTATAAATCAGGCTTCAGCTGAATCGCAGCCAAGTTTAAAGAACGACCTTGGGCTGAACGTGCCGCATATAGAGCAGAAGACATTTAGCTGAATCTATGCAGGCAGGCAGCGATATGAAGCTCAGAGGGAGGATGAAATCAGGATAATTAAAAAGGATAAATAAAAAAGCACTTCAGCAAATGTTGGAGCATTTGTAGACTTTATATTAAACTGCATGAAATCCATGAGTGATGAAGCTGTTGAAAAGAAGTAGAAACCGCAGGAGAAGTAAGAGTGTATGCGTCTGAAAAATAACATTTGATTAATCACAGACTGATGCTGGAGCAAAATAGCTGACCAGCCACTGAACGCCCGCAGCGAGAAGCACAGAAATACAAACATATTCTCTCTTTCTTTTCTTTAATCATGTTTTTATGATTCGTTTGAATCTCTCTCACTTTCCCTCAACTCTCTGCTCGCATCTCTACCTTCTCCGTCGAGGTCCTTCCTTACTTTGGCTGCTCCTGGTTTCCTTCGTGTCCTCCTCTTTCCTGCTTTCATGTTCCTCTTCCCAACTTCCAATCCAGTTGAGAAGGTTAATCTGGAAGGATTCAGAACTCTCCCGCACACACACACACAAATAAATGCATGCACGCCATCACACACCAGCGAGTACTAATTCCCCTGAACCCGCTGGGATTTCCCTTTAAAGGCTTCGTAGTAAGGATGTTTCTCCATCGCAAACACCAGCTGGCTGTATCACAATCGCAGTAACCTTGAGAGAACTCGTTGTGGAAACATCGAGGTGAAGGAAGCCGTTTCTGCATCCTGATTATTTCCCATGTCTCTGGACGCGAGAGTTGATCTGGGAGGATTCGGCGGAGACGTTAGCAAGAAGGAAGGAACAAGATGGAGGAGCCCAATAGGTCAATGAACGAGTGACGTGCTGGAGTTAAGGATCGACATTGTCAAGGACTTTCAGCTGTCAAGTGAAATCGATGTCTGTGGGTTCAGGCATGTCAGGTCAAAGGAAGTTTAAATCGGCTCAACCGCAGCACCAATCAGCGGGAACTTGAAGAACTGCTGGTTTGATTGTTGATTTTCTGGTCTCAGTTGGTTAAGCATCAGTTTTTTTCTGGCTGGAGCTTTGACCACCGGGTCAAAAAAGTACTAAAACTGCATGGGGACATTGCAACATCGATCTGTTGCATTGAATCGTGGGTCAACGTTAGACTTGAGCACCTTTGGCTGACCGGTGTACTGGTTATGTTGGGAGAGCGGCAAAAGTGGGCAGGAAGCGATGAGAAGATCTGGGCAAGACGAGAAACTAGACAAGACAGTGAGACATCGGAGCCTGCAAGCTGGAAGAGGACGATAATCCTGTTTACATCTGAAGATCGTAGTCTGATGTTTGAAAGCACTTTCTAAATAAAAATGGAGTCCGCATTGATCTGACTGCTTGTATTAACTGATGTAGTCATGTGCAGTAATACAGAAAATTGAGGATCGATGCGTCTTCAGGGTGGGAAATTAACTTTTTAAAAATCTGAACGTCTCCCACTGAGAAAAATGCTCAAATTCATCAGCCACTCGACGCTTGCTTTGATTTTTCATTTCATTATTTACCAGCCACTTTCATATTTGACCACCGTTTAGCCGGAGGTTGATCTTAATTTCCCACCTCGATTGAGACGCATCAAGAATCGTTGACGGGTCGATCATAATCGCATCGACTCGCGAGGCAGTGAAGATCCACACCTCTCCTGATTGTGTCTGCATTCTTTGGAAAATCCCGGTTCAGGTTCTTGCCGTATTATTCAAGTCGTTCATGTAGCAAAGCGGCTTGACAATGCTGATGAACAGAGAGCCGGAGAGTCCAATTACACCTTTTCAATAAACTGTGGGACCTTATTATCTCATTAGTGACTGCGCTGCCTGGCATGTTAAATTATAGTCAGCATGCTGCTATACAGAGAGTGAAATGTGAAGAATTAGTGCGTGAATGTAACTTTATCTTCAGCCTTAATGATCCAGCTTAATACGAACATTAAACCAGTTGTGTTGTCACATCAACCTGCTTTTAGTTTTAGTATGATAAAGCTGGCTTTATGCAACCTCCCCACTGGAGGATCCAACATCTATTTTCTTTTAATGAAAAGAATTCATTTAAATTCCTAAACAAGGTTTTCCTGGAGCGTCCTGCGTCACTGTCGGCCTGCTTCGTGTTCATGTTCATGCATGTAGCGCCCTCATACATCCATGATCAGTCGCGAGCTAGAATGTGACAGCAAGATGTGAGCGAGGAGAGGTCGAATAAACTCCTTGAACTGAAACGCTGTAATCGAGGCTTCAAACGGGAGATATTAGGAAGAGAGCTGCGGATCAGGAGCGTTCGTAAAACTGGTCAAATAAAATCCAAAAAATAAAATAAAGGCTGCCATGGTTAGATAAACACATAAAGCCTGCTCTCCTCCCCTCATTGGCTTGGGGATAAAATAAAATCTTGAAAATAAGCAAGAATTCAATCACCTGTTTCTTTTAAAGAAATAAAGCCCGGGAGCAGTACCAGCTTGGACTTATATTCTAACCCTAGGTGTATACTTGTGTATGCACTAAGTGCACATGTCGTCTGTATCTTATTTAGATTCACAGACCAACCCCAGGCCGCACCTCCTGACTCTCCACCGCCTACACAATACTTGGCCAGGATTGTTTCTTTGACTTTGGCTAATACAATTCCAATATCTGAGGGCTCCTTAAAACCTGATTATGCTGCTCCGGCTTTCCACAACACCGCCTGACAGTCTGATGCTAAGTAAGTAAAGTGATTTGCTCCTGAATTAATAAAGTCGTTGAATAATCTAATTAGAGCGGGGTTACAACGACTGTCAGACTCTGTTAGACTTTCCTCCGTCTGCTCCCACAGGACAGGAGGTTGTAAGCTGCCATGAGACACAGAGGGAGAGGCAGGGCTATTAATCAAACGCACACCTGCGTCACACCGGCCCATTTTTCATTCTTAGGCGAGCGGACGTAAATTTAAAAGCACTTAATATCTGTTATTTACAGCGGCGGCGTTATTGTTACAGCGCAGCCGAAAGGGTTCAAATGCAGCAACACTTCGATGAATCACCGCGCTATTATCATAAATAACTCAACATTTTTCAGCGTGTGGCTAAATTTAAGACATAAGCACTGTTTCTTGTGCTATGAATTCAAAGCAGGACCAGATTTAGCAAGATTTAAATTCATAGATGAAGAAACACACTTCTTCCTGCATGCACACAGATATTTTATGCAAGATAACAGAATTCCTTTAAGAGGACGATAGCAGGCTTTTAACTGCTAATTATTTATTTGCACAAGAGACACAGCTTGGCTACAAAAGAGGCGATTCAGACGGGACTTCCAGTCGTCCCTCTTGTTCACTTTTTGTATTTTGTTTTACACACGCAGCTTCAGTGATAGTTGCAGCCATAATGAGTCAGTTATCGTCTTCCCGCTTTGCTTCTGGCCAGCACAAAAATCCGTGCAGCATTTCAGGTGTCGAGGATTTTCTCTCCAACATTCGGTTAACTCGGGAGACCTTCCACGGCCAAAAAAACAACAAGTTTATTCTTCTCACAGATGGAGGAAACTTTTGCCTTCTTACTTCTTTAACACATGCAAGGACACCTCTCAAGGTGAGGGACTGTCCGCGGGAGGAATTTCATTAAACCAAAAAAAGCAATTACTATGAGAGTGTGCGCTAGCGTCGTGTTTTCACCCCCTGCTACCGAGGTCAGACATCAACATTATGAAGCGTCCTGTTCATTAGTGTCCATCAGGGGAGTTTGTGTCTCACTTTTCCTGTTGTTTAAAATGCATGGACAGACGGTAAGATGGAGTAATTGGGAGGTGGTGGGCTGGGCGTATGAAGGATTGTGTCAAAGGATTTTTAAGTAGACCACAGAGGTATTAGAGCTCATTCACATGAACTCAGTATGTCAAGGCTGCTCCCGAGACATTACAGAAAGTACTGCGGCAGGAAAGACATTTATTTGTCTGATTTAAACTCAAGTTTTAATGAGTTTGCCTCCTGTTGAACATGTCAGGACAGCAGCAGTTACTCCGCTGACTAGAAATCTGAAATACCACCTCTTGGTCTCACATGAATACGATGACATCTCACAATGATGAATTTAATAAACGATTTGCAGTCATGGCAGCAAGTCAAGTTTTGGTCCTAAAAATACCAGCCATTTCCTCGCCAGGAGAAAAATAAGAGAAATGTCCGTCAATGCGGCGGTTTCGAGTATTTTATTGATCCCCAGCTGCAGGTTCATGTATTACAGACACGAAACAGGCATAAGATATACACAAACAGCATGAGGTCGGTAAGTTAAGGACAAACATATAGCTCTATCCATCTAAAATATACATATAACTCTACAATAGCATTTCACAATGAAGTGCACATTATGAATTCTTATTCAGAGCCCTCATGAATCAGTGCAAGTTATCTATTATATGCCCATTATGTAATATCTACCCTTCAGAGAAGTATCACGGGATGAGTCTCCTCTCCCTGCACGGAGGGCAGTCATTATAGACTGTAATGGCGCTGGGCAGGGTTGACTTGTAGCTGCCCTTTTTATAGTAGCGTTGAAGGATCCTCCGACTGAACACGCTCTGTTATTTCAGCTGGTTGCAGGCAGAGTCAGAAAAACTTGCTCAGCACAGAGCGATTGGAAATGGAAATTATTAATCTGCTGCAATATCTGCAGAGACGCACAGCCTGTCTCATTTGGACGAGCTACGGCCGCAACCGTAGGCCACGCACACAACAAGACAATCCAATACAAGTCTGTTGTTACTGCCTATACGGCTGGATGATTGCATGTTTAGCAGACATGACCAGGACGAAAATCACATACACGCTTAAACGCTCCAGAAACAGATGATGTGATTTGTTCCGGCAGCAAAATAATCTTTGAATTTGATTATTGGGAAAATGTACTTCCTCTGTTTGTGCCGGATGATTGTCTGGACTGTCTGCGCCTCTCTGGCCCTTCTAGTGGTCTAAACCTGCACCCTTAATGTCACCATCACTCTCACATATTATTTGTGACAACTGTGATGAAAGAGAGAACGCCCAGCTGAAATACCACTGATCTCTGTAAGGCTGCATTTCAGGCTCGACTGTAACACAAACCTGCTTTTCCTTCGCTGGGTGAGTTTTCCAGGAGCTCTTTTGAACCCGACTATCGCACCACGGAAAGGCATTTGATGGAAGGACACGTGAGACAAGCTGCTGCGGCTGCTTGAGCGAAAGTAAAAAGCAAACTCGCATTGCAAACCACCGGAGGTAGGCAAATGTTTCAGGGATGAGTCTAAAGAAAAACCTCAGTCGACACGGAGACTGCAGCTGCTCTCAGCATTTCCAACAGACTCGAGAGAGGAAAAAACCTCTTTTATTCAGTGGGGTCCTGTGCCATAAAATATCTGCTGTTTTATTTCAACTACTTCAACAACAGTTCATAAAAGCTGATAGCACTGATTTTCTACCCCCCTCTGCACTACAAGGTACGAGGGTGCAAAATTAGATTTCTGCTGTTGGTTTATTGCATCCTACAAATCATCTAAAAGACCTTTGAATTACTGAAAAGTATCAAAGCACCACGCAGGACCAAAGACAGCACGTAGACAAAACAACTGTTTTATTTTCAGCAATCTAGTAAATATTACGAATGATGCTTTCATAACATACCGTAAATTATTAATGTGCTACTCCCTGACAACACCTATGGTGGCCTCTAAGGACAAACTAGCAAATGTTACCTGTATCCTGGCTTCATCACAGGGGTGCCCCATGGCGCCATACTGGGGCCCCTTCTCTTTGCTATTTGCACAACTTATCTAGGTCCTGTTATCCACTTGCATGGCTTCTCATATCGCTGCTATGCAGATGACACTCTGCTCTATCTGTCATTTCCACCTGAAGACCCCTCGGTCTCTGCACACCACCTCCAGCTGAACCTGACAACAAACTGCTGGTCCTCCCATGATACGCCGTGACGTCAACATCAGAACCGACTCCATAACTCTTGCCCCTTCCAGGGGTAGTGAGGAACTTTTTATTTTCATAGGTTTTGTGCGTCGATTAGAAAAAAGCATGAGCTAAATAACTAAATGTAAACATTAGGAGAAAGAACCTGCAAATCAAAAAGTGCATCAAAACGCTGAAATGCTTTACAATTTGTAGAATTTCTTTCATGTGCTTTGCTCTTGTATGTATTTTGTCCTTAGGGACCACTGTAGACCTGATCCTTTGATAGAAAATGTTGCATCTCTACTACAAAGAGCTCATTTCTTTTCTACCTCTCCTTTGATTTATTGGCTCTCAAAGGGAAAAATATTACCTGTAGATAAAATTGTGTTGTTTTTTTGGTTTGTATTTAGTATTTCACCTTATTTGACAGTACAGGAGAGACACAGGAAGTGCAGGGAGAGAGACAGGATGACTTGCAGGTAATGGCCTCGGGCTGGACCTTGACACGAAGTATGCACTTTACCCGGTGAACTACCGCAGAGAAAAGACCATTCAGCCCTGAGTAGTGACTGCAGGTTTCTTCTCAGGCTGCATGCAGCAAAAACCAGAGCAGAAACATCATAATATGTAGCTCATCGTTATCTCACATGGGGATTAGGAAAACTTCAGAAGTGAATGAGATTATTTAGCCTTCACAGCTTAGACACTGACCTTCATCTCCAGCCCAGACCCTAAACATCACATCAGCGTAAGGTCTGTTGACTCAATTTAATGCGCGTCTTCTTTTGATTACATCTTTTTTTGGGCTGCTACCTTTGATAACTAGCAGATTTAAATATTCTGCATACCGTGAACTTTTGCACATCACCAGGGGAATGCATACATTGCTCATCCCTGCACAAAGCCAGAACGGCTCTTTACATTTAAATACCATATTGCATGCACAGTATACTTGTAATATCTGCCTATGATTCTTGCTGGTTGACTACTTGATTTTATCTTGTTTACATATTTGGCATTCACCAAAACAAGAAGGCACAAAACCCGATGCTGATCCTCAGAAACAGAGACAAGAGAGCAGAGTCAGAGAAAAGTAATTTGACATGTCCTGCTGTGAAAAGAGGAAAGTTTCTTTGGAGGATCTTTGAGGGCAGTCTAAGAACAACATGATCAGTCTACCAGAATCCTAACGATTGGTTTTCAACATGATTGATCATCCAGGATCCTAAAACATAAATTTCCTGCCAAACATTTAGCAAAATAAGAGCTAAATGTCCCGCTTTGTCTTCAAAAGCAAGAATAGACAGACTCTTACATGTTTGTTCCTTACTTGGGCGAGTCAAGCTATGTCTCATTATGTTCCAAGACTGTGTTGAGCAAACAAACTCACTGAAATCCAAACTGAGGACGTCCGAGAGCCCGATATGATCAATCTACCCCAACACATTCATTATTCATGCAGCCAAAAACTAAACAAGAAACCACAACCAATATCCAAAATTGAAAACTGAATAATAACTGAATGGTGAAGGGTGCGTCCCTCCTCTGTGAGTGGAAATTATAACCTTGAAAAAACAGCAACTGTTTGTTCAGCAGATCCAAACGAAACGCCTCTAAAAAGAAAGTAAGAATATGCAAATGTGAGTCTGGCACGTGATGTTTATTCTTCGTAATGAGGCCTGACACAAGCAAAGGCTGGAAGTTAATTAAGCATTGTTCAGCACTGAACTGTTGGTTGGTTAAATGCAAAAATCTGGAAAATGAATGTAATAATGAGCTTTTTTTTTTTTCCCCTCCCTCCCGTCTTCAGACTCATTGCGATCGTGAGTTTCAAATCCTGTTTGAAAGTGGATTATAATTAATGTGTTGGTGGAGAGATCCTGACCACCACTGTTCCACTGGAAGTCCACTTTATTCTGCTGTTAGAGGGTTATTAGTTCAGAACTAATTATTTGCATTGGTTTTTACTTAGTTGGGCCCTGTGGCCTTTTCCCAAGGATCTGTTACATCACAGCGAGTCTGGCCTCAGGCATTTCCTTTCTCCAGTCAAGTGTGCTCGAGCGAGCGATTCATGCAATGGAGTGGAGAGAAGGAGGATTTCTTTTTTTCTTTTTTTGCTTTTCAAAATAAAAAAACTTTTTTTGTGTCAGCACATAATGCCTCGATACCGCCCACCCAACACGCTTCAATGACACTCGTTCTTCTTTTGCAGGGCTGAGAATTAAAGTTAAATAAATCGTGATATTTATGAGCCATATAGCTGCGAACCTGCAGTATATTTGTCACTCAGACAGTAGGGGGGGGAAAACACACCAGTGCCAAGGCTAGTATGTCTCCTGCCAGTAGCAAAATAATCACATTAGTCTCTTTTCATCTCTCCTCCCACCACCTCCGTCTCTGTCTTCTTCACCGCAGTCATTATGTCTCAATGATCCTCTCTCAGTCCAATTCTCCCTCCCTCTCTCGCTCGCCCTCTCTGCCAAAGTGCTTCTCTCTGCAACGGTAATTCTCATTAATTATCACTGCAGGCATGTTCCAGTGCCAGACAGCCCCAGGTGGCAAGCCTCGGTCAAACCTCCCTGTTCCTGTTAAGGGGTGGGGGGGGGGGGCCTCGCTGGAGCAGGCGGGAGGTCAGAAATCTTTACCACCCGTCGCTGCGGCTGAACTTAACTATATCTGGGAGATGGAGGTGGATTAACAGGTTGGTTACGACAGATTGTGGAGGCCAACGCAGGGTTAAAGATATTTTTAAATGCACAGATTTTCAGATTTGCACGCATTGACGGGACTTTACTGCGAGACGTTCTCCAACTGTGATGTGAATAATAATCCTTTGCTACTCCCAACTATTAACAACTCACTGATCAAGAGAAAATGTTAGAGGCATGGCTCGTAATCGTACAGATGACCACGCCGGGTTTTATACAGCATAACGTGGAAATGATCATTTCTGTCTTACACCTTCAGTCCAACCCATTACCACACATTTCCCCTTTCCCACGGACCTTGTTGACATGAAAGTATACTCTGTTGTCATGAGTCATGCCAGGCATCATACTCCAATCTGTGTGGTTGAATCACAAACGCTTCATTTGTTCAGTAGGATCTAATAAAGTCTTCAGCACTGGCTGCATGTCTGTGTGTTCAGACACAGAAGTACAAAGCAGATCCTCCCAGACAAACCCACTTTACTCCAAAAATGTAGGTATCCAGATCGGACCAGTACAAAGTCTCTCTCCGGGCCAGATGGTGTCACAGCAGATACAAACTCCGAAGATCAGACGAACGCTCCCTCGATAACACGGAGGAGAAAAACACAGCCTCGGAGGAAGTGTAAGCTCTCCTGGGAAAATGATGACACTCGGGATAATAGAGGAATCCAATCTGCATCGGCGCAGCTTCATAATCCTTCACCTTTCTGGCCTCTGTCCCACCAGGAGGGGATGCTTTCCCTCATCGCTATGACAACATAACATCTCCAAAATACAAGACGTGCCTGAGAGGCCATCGCGCCTCATTAGGGAGTGAATGAGAAATCCAGTAACGTGCGGTTTGGGTGGGGGGGGTTTGTTGTTTATCGCATTTCTGCAACATATTTTTATACCTGCTGTACATTGATGACATTTTCTCCTCCGAGCAGTGTTCAGTTTTAGCAAAAAAGTTATTTCAGTCAGACAACTTCTCCCTAAAACTTCTAGAAACAGACCATAATCTATAACTCTCTCTAACTCTGCGAAGGCTGAGCAGCACAAGCTGCCGCGTGGCCTTCCCCCCTCAAACCTCCTCCAGCCACCGAGGGGAATATAATATCTAGTGAAATGAGACGTACAAATCTAAACCCGGCAGTCCACCTGACGCGCAGCAGGCAGATAATTATTCAGTTATGCATATTAAAAATCACAAAAATTTATAGCTCGGAGCAGACAATCTCTTCTTGTAAAACTCTACGCAGCGCCGATAAGCAGCGGAGGACCGTCGCTACGAGAGCTTAAGGTGTGCAGCAGCAAACAGCATAGATGTTCAGATGTAATTATGATAGGAGGGAAAGTAATGCAAGCTGTCACATAATCACAGTGGTCTGAGCTGAGATGTTTTCTTTTCAGGCCCTGTGTGGGGAGAGAAGGAAGAATGAATCATACGTGAGACAAACATCATGTTGAGTTTTTTAAAATGCAAAGCAGACAGATAAATCATTGACAGCGGTGTCAACACACATTATCAGCTTCTATTTGAGAGCAGCCCAAAGGAAAGCCCTCATCACGAACGCTCCTCCTGCGCCACAATGTAAATCAAGAGCGCGTACAGCGCCGTACGTCACGAACCCAACGACCAGCAAGAGAAAAATGAGCCAGGAAGATGGATTCACTGTCAATACCGATGCAAATGCACCTTGATAGATGAACGGCAGCATAATTTAGGAGATTATCGGCCCGCAGATGCCAGGATATGAACCATAAAACACATCAGAGGGAGCAAAACAACAGCCAGTCAGATCACCATCGAGCCAAAACACCCACTCTCAATGTTCATGTTAGAGGAAGCATGCAAACACTTACCTTGATGAAGTGCCGATCCTCTGCGTCCCTGCGGGAAACACATGCACTGATAGTTTGTGTTTAAAACAGCGTTCAACAGGCCAGCAGCCAGCTCAGGTGTAAATATGAAAAGCTTCAATTCAAACCTACTTAAATATCCAAAATTGAGACGCAAACGGCAAATAAATCTGGATTACGTTAAGCCATGAGCTTTACATTCACAGCAGAGCTCCAAACAAAATGGGTCTTACCTTTATGGTCATATTAAAGTCCAGCAACAGTTACAACATCTTTCTCCAAACTGTCCCGATATCTCAGATGAGCTTAAAACTCAGGCCAAGTGTCACTAAAATCCCAAATTTCTCAAGCTGATTATTTTCTGGATTCATTGAGCGTTTGCAGGAAAGTCACAGTTACCTGGAGTTACCCTGCTTGTTTTGTCCAAACTCCCAAAGATTTCAAATCAATTTGGCATCTTTCCATTGCACATTCCAGCTGTATTTATAGCAAAGCATCATATTTTATAAACTCTAAGTTGTCAGATCGTTGTATTGAAGTGAAAAGTATAGAGCAGTGGCATGAAAAGTACATAAGTACAGTACTTTAGTAAATGTATTTGATCAGCGGTGTCTGTTTGAACAAGCTGCCTTTACCTAAAAGTCTTTGTGTCGTCATTTTACCGTTAAAATCACCGAGCGCTTCCTGCCTGCCAGCTTTCCTGCATGCAGGTCCTTTGCCTCGCCGCCTCGTACACACCCCGTGATATTAATACATCCGTGGTTTGAGGCAAACATCTAATGTACTGAAAAAGCTTGGCAGCAGCGGGTGCCCCATTCCTCCACAAAGCTGTCCTGAAGCGATATGATTGGAGTGCCAGCAGCATAGTTTGCTTATGAAAGGCTACACGAGCAATGGCAGCAGAGTTTGCAAATGAGCTTTGCACGAGCTTTGACAGATTTAGGTAGGCCGCCTTATTACAGCGGGGGCTCTGATTGGACGCGTAACGTAATTAGAAAGCTGCTAAAACATCCTGATGCCTTTATAACTCCCCTGTTAGCTCGTTTGCACCCTCGCCCTCGCGCTCCGGCCCCAGCACATGGTAGCATAAAGGAGCGCTGGCCACCACGGGCTGGTGGAGCATCTGGAGCCTCTTGTTGCAGACACTGAAGCCTCTGAGCCTCGGCAGGAATCAGTGCCAGCTCCGGACCCGTCTTGTCGAGGGCCCCTGTGTTCCCAGCCCACTCTGCTCCGAGGTAATTATAGAACCAGGACCATCTTCTCCTTCGTCTGCAGGAAGCATTACGCCTATCGTGCAATGTTGACTGCAATCATCGCATTGCTCTAAAAATCAGAAAAACAGTCAAGATCCCACACAGCCTGTCACCCTCACAGATATAATGATGGTGAGCGCTTCATGCATATCACACCATCTTCCAAGATATGCCATATCTAAAGATTATTTATATATATATTCTCTATCTATTTATAGCAGGATATGAATCTGTGTTTCATTATGAAAATGATTGAATAGTCTCATGCTACATGCTACATTATTCATAGCAAGCTGGTGAATCACTGAGGAGACTTGTGCTTTAAATAAATATCTCAAAAAGCAAAAAAAGACTTCTTGATTCTTGATTGAAGATTTTTGTTGCATAAAGAATTGATCCGATTTCACAGGAAGAAGGTTTGAAGTGAGCAGGAGGTGAAAGATTGACTGTAATCTTGATTAACTGTGCTAAAATATACTTTAGAGTCCTTGAGAGATCCCAAAATGCAAACTCGAACCGGAGACAGGTCTATCGCACGGTGACTGGAGGGTCTCCTAAAGGAGGGAGATCCAGAGTGGTGCAGGGTTGGTGGTTGGTGGCACATACTTCAGGTGAAGGAACAATGAGCAGGTAAATTAAGAATCAAGCAGGATTCACATTGAATAATCAGAAGAGCTCAAGTTTGGACTGAACTGAACTCGAGTTCATACATTAAGTCGTTGGTTGATTGCAGTGGTGTGAAAAAGACAAACGTGTGTGTCTGCTATTCTTCAAGAAAAAGATCAATGGCCACACAAAGGTGGAATTCAGAGGGAGTCATTTATCCGTCGATTTTTAATGCACAGCACTGACACTGAACTTTTGTTTCAGGACGGGAGAAAGCAATGACGACGACAAATTTTTGTTAGTCGCAGCGTTATCCGGATCGACACGGTTACCTATAGCGCCGGCAGCTGTGGGTTAACATAATTTCATCCGGTACAGAAACTATGCAGTCAGTCAAGCTGAAGATGAAAAACGCCCGACCTAATAAAAATCGAGAATCATCAGATGGTAATCAGCTTCATACCCAGCGGGCGCATTACTACAAACGGTCATTAAAACTCTTGACAGCTACAGGAACAAGTTACCTCTGAAACTGCTCCGTTGAACAGCTGGCAACAGCTTTGAGCTGATTTGGGTGATTTTAATGACAAATTCAACAAATCTCTTGCAGAAAGAACTTATATATATTTCTTCTTCATTAATTTACAGAAAGAACCTTAAGAAGGATGCACAGTTGAATACCTACGGTAAATTCTGTCCCATCCACCGGAGATACTAGCTGTTATTTCCCAGCCGCAGATCTTCTATTTGAAGAGAGAGAAGACTGAAGCAAATCTCTTTCGGTGGCCCAATCTCGGACCGAGCGCTCGCTTGATCAAGTTGACATTTAGCTTGAACACAGAGGTCACTCCATTGCCTTTGTGGATTGGAATCAAATGAGTTTTAAGATGGTGTGTGCTCAGTTTCTCCGCGATAATCTGGTGGGAAAAACGCTTTGAGAAAAGCGTCGGGCTGAGAGCGGCTTGGTTTGCATCCCAACAAAATGGGATGTGATTCCAACGGATAACCAAATTATAGGAAGAGAAAATGAACTCACTGATGAACTCATATGACGGAGGCCTGCTTTAACCGCCCTCAGATTCCCTTCAGCTGTTTCGATATCATCGGTTTGCGCTGTCCAAATCTTCTGCCTCAGCCCTCATTAACGATAACTGACTGCATGGTTTACCGAGGCAGCTGTAGGTGGACAAATTGGTATGTTTCTATTTTCTCGGCTGGATTTAGTTGTTGAACGTCAATTCATTATGTTGGACCGAGACAGGCTGCTCTGTGACTCCGAGGGGTTGCCAAGACACAAAAATCTAACCTTGTGTTTCAATCATTGTTTGTTTTTCTCCTATAAAACTCCAACGTGGCTGCACTGAGAATGTGTCGTCTACATCGGTTTCTGACCATGGAAACAAACAATAAAAATCTTAAGTGTTCCTCGCTGATTGAGTGATTGAAAGTTTTTTCTCCATCGTAAAAAAAAAAGCTCACATTAAATGGTGAGTGTGTATAAATCTGCTTTATTTCTGCCTCCCTTACACATGTAGCAGGAGGGTAAAGTCTATACGTCGTCTTTTCATCTGCAGAAATAACAGTTAAGGTGTTTAGTGACCCTGAGGGCTGACTGTACGCACAGTGGAAATCAATATCAAACAGAAGTCTCAGTCTTTGTACGAGAAAAGCTATTATTCCAAAGTCATTTTCATATATGAGTAGCTGATTATCTCCCCTCTGATTATCAGACTGCAAACACTTTTAACTTCACCTCAGCCGGCACGACAAAGCAGAGCAGTGTTAGCCGTTTAAAACTGGGACAGACGAGGCCTCACAACATTACACTCAGGTAGAAATACTCAAATACGCGTGACACTCCGGCTGTGGACAGATGGTCATTGGTTCTTGTTGCATTGCAGTGCTATAAGCAAAGAATAAACAAAAGGTTTCACATCCACGTCCTCAAAATCAGCTGCTGGCTCTATCGTGGCATTTAAGGAGGAGCACTTGGTCTGGCCCCCCAATCCACAGGATGCTATCTGGGGGGCTAGGTTACTAAAGTTTGGACGTTTGGAGTTTTCGGGCTTATTAAGTAAAAGTTTTCAAGAGTACTCGTTTGGTTTTATTTATTACTTTATTATTACTTACTCTGCCTCGTTCTTTTTATTAATCCGAACTCGAGGCGATAAATAACTTTATTCTGTGAAGTACATCTGGGTTTATGTTGCTTCTTCTTCCCCTGACGAGCTGTGTCACAACACTGTAGCTGTCAATGACATTTCATAATTGGCATGTGCTAAGAAACAGCTAATACGGTTTGAGGCAAATAGCACCAATGTGCTCATTTGTGAAAGAAGTTTACGCTTTTATTTTTGTCCTCGAGCCAGTTTGACTTAGAAAGTGAGAGTCGGCCGTCCTCCCTTCAGGCTGACTATAAACTCAGATTGACACCGGCGGATCAGAACGACAAAAGAAGAGAAAAACATGGCTCATAATTTGTGGTTTGCTGACAATGTTTTCAGAGACCGCAGTAAATTGTTGTAAATATGCAGCAGTGAGGACGTCGTCTGTCATTTTTGGAAAGTACGGTCTGCCACAAATGTGTCCAAATATTTTTATGCATTGTTACATGTATTGAAGTTTCCCAGTGAACGTCCTTGTGACAGTCGACTCTTCCCAGACGTTTGGCGGTGCTTGAAGTCTAACTTTGTCCCTTTGTCTTAGATTCCTTCATTCAAGACAAATCCATCAGCATAAAAGTACATTTCTCCCTCAGATGTTCATCTGTCATCTTGAATTACCTGCAACTTTACGGCGTGCCACTTTTCTAATTGGTCGCCGACTCCTCGATGCATTGTGCAGTAGAAAACACACTTAGAAGACTCTCTCATGTCCTGCAAACATGTGATGCCATTTGACCTATTGATGGCCTTCTTTACCGCCTCTTGCCGAATGTTGGTTTGGTTCCAGAAGATGGATGGATGGATGGATGGATGGATGGATATCAGCACTCCTTAAAAGTTGATTGGTAAGCCAATCAGAGGCTGCACATTTTAGAGTGTGTAGAATCTATTTTCATCCCCGCCTTTCTCTGAACGATCCCGTCCTCCCAATGTCCTGTTGGTTACAGTAGCCTTGTTAGCCGTCAAACATAGTCAAGCGTCCTTCATGCTCGTGTTGTGATCCCCGGCAGTGTTATCACTGCGAGCGATGTCACTCCAGCTTAGGCGTCTTGCAGGAGCCCGGGTCACCGTGTAGCAGGACGGCCTCATCCCTGACTCATTCCTCCGCCGAGTGCACAGCGAGGTTATGTCATTCCAGCAGGCGTACACGCTGGGGAGGAAACAGCTTCTGCCAGGCTGCATAACAGCATCGCTGCTCCTGTTTGGATGAACACAGCTTATTCTCTTTGTGCTCAATGGGAGGCTGTCAGTAAAGGCCGCGGCCGCCTCGCTTTCAGCTCACCGCACTGCAAATGAGAGCGTTCTCACATAATTTGATTTGAATTACAGCCCAAAGAGTCTTTCACATGTCTTCATAGGTGCAAAAGAAGTTGTGAATGAAAGAAATAAGAGGCTCTGTGTGCTCTAATGCTTTTAAATCAATGAGCTTTTCGTTCTAAGGCAGTAATCAGACCAGATCAGGCGTAGCAGTGAATCGCTGCAGCGTTGTGCAGCAGTCTTTAGGGGTGTGTGGGTGGTCTGTGTTTTTAATTGTGATGAAACTATCAGAAAATAACTTCTTATTTCACTGATCTACCAGCTTTCTCAATGCACACTCCCTTACCCTCATTCACTGCCTATGTCGCTTAACCACCGGACACAAAACAGAGGAAACTTCTTTGCTACTTTGCAGCGCAGACCGCGAGCCAGACACAGATTTAGAAGCTGGGTACAATCCAGAACACACAACTGCAGTTTCATCGCAGTTTGACGTCAGGGCGCTTTTCTTCCCGTTCAAATGAATGGCATGACCACAGTGCTGGATCCGGTCTGAATCGGACCTCAGATCAGAGTACCGTGTACTTGTATTAATGACTTAAAAAGGATGTGACCTGTTAATTGACTGTTTTTGCATCACTCACAAGTTTTATTTCCACTGCCACTTCAACTACTTTTAGTGTTCCAGAGGTTTCAAGTGCAAATTTGCAGCCGTGAGCACATGTAAATGTTCTGTGAGTCTTTATGTTTAGAGTTCACCTTTACCTGGTTACCACTGACGATGATTTCATGAGTGATGGACCACTGACTCTTCTACTGACTCATTTATCTGTTTAACTGTTGAGTCATTCTTTGACTCTGAGGCCAAAAAAACGTTTGAAGGTATTATTTCCCTGATTTTAGATCAGTTCCCTTAGAGGTCCTCACGGGTCCACCTGAATCCCAGAGACCCAAACTGGGAACAACATGGGTTCAGTTCCATGTTTCATGCAGTCACGCTGATCCAGGTTCTATTAAAGTGAATCTTGAGTCTGTTTTGTGTGTAATACCCAAAGACTTAGACTCTGCATGGGTTCGTGTCCAGCTTTTAAATAATAGAATAACTGGTTCCAGGTAGAACACTGTCAGGGCAGCAGAGAATAAGATTTAAAAGCCAACATCGTCTCCTTTGTCTGGCTTCACACGTGGTAACGTGCAGCGTCACAGTAAACGATCATGTTTGATACTTTTTTAAACATTCTCCATTCAAATGACATTTACCTCTGTTTGACCGAGAAAGCTCTCGCACCTGAGAACTCATTTCCCACCAGCCTATTAATCAACCAATTGTTCTCTTGCTTTGCTATTGTTAAACAAGTCATTTGTCTACACAGGAAATGAAATGACTTCATGATTTGTACCTACTCATTAGCAGGATTGTTCATTAAATTCCTCGACCTGATGTCATGTTTTTTTTCCTGCCAGCGCAAAAACAAAATGAGTTTTAACAGCGGCTGACTTTTATTTATGGATGTAATAATATTTTACTGTGAGTTCTCCCTGAAACACGTTACTGTCACGTCATTCTTTTATTGCGCTTCCTTTGCATTGTTGCAGGCGTTGCTTACGGGGCGAACGCAACAGCCTCACCACAGGTCATTTCTAATGCATGACCATTGTGTCATATTTCTCTATATTATTCAGGTTTGTATTATCGCATTTCCAACCCCTGAATCGCTGAGAAAAGACAGGAAATCACTTCGCAACCCAAAAGGGGGGAAAAACAAATTCATTTACTCTTCTCAGAATGATGGATGATCCGAATCAAAACCACATTTAACGGTAAATAAATAAAACACCATATATATATATATTTTTTTTTTTTTTATGGCGCTTGTTATTTCCAAGCTTGCCAGCCGCAGTTAGGGTTCGCCATTGCTATTCCCAACCCTTCCCCTCGGAAAACTGAAAGACATTGAGAAGCTTGAAGCACGGCGAAGACGGAGAAGCAATCCAGTCCCGCGAAGGGGAAAAAAAACACACAACAAAGGTACCTGGAGTGCCAGCAGCTGTGCCGCTCCGTACCGCGCTGAAAGCTTGATGAAAACAGTGCCGCACTTGACTACCAATCTACCGCCCTTGGGAAGGGGTGTAGATTTTGAATGAGCCTGATATCCACTGAATGAGAAATAAATGCCTCTCTTAAGTACCTGTCAGCCGCGCGGGCAGAGCAGCAGCTGCGTTACGCTTCACTCAAAGCTTTTTAAAGCATCTTTGGCTGAATACGAGGGGATGTCGAGGTTATTGAATGAGCTCGTTAAAAAAAAGGAGTTAATGCTCACATAAATACGCGACAGATTACATTTTCATTTGACGTTTCAGACATTCAGCTGACGGTCTAATCTGGAGGAAAGAAACTTCAACTGCGACATCAACTCACAAATGCAACCAAACACCAGGACGTCATGTCGATCAGCTGACTTTAAAATACACACAGACAGGATAAACCTCTTGTTTTTTCAGCGTCAGCTAACAGATTTGGTCGTCTTGCATCGGTGTCGAGCTTTTTGCAGACCTGCGTTGTTTCTCCCCGTGCTCCTGCTCCTGGTGTGTCTCAGTTCTGTATTTTCTGCTGTTGGACTTCTGCTTATGTGATTTTTCTTGGGTGATTGGATTAAGTTTGTTTTCCACCTTGACTCCTCGGCCACCTTTTGTTATTTTGTGTTACCCGCCGCCTGTCGTGTAAACCATTTACCTTTTGTTCGTTCTACCTTTACTTCTGCATTTGGGTTCACATTACTGAACTAAAGCAGAACAAAAAGTGCACGTAAAGCATCATCGGGGATCAGTTCGAAGTGACCGAGCTGCTGCTTTCCACAAGTTGGGCCAAGATCCCGACCCTGAATGAAATCTTCATTTTAACCAAAACTCTTCCGCCTAATCCCGACCAGGACATTTCTGTGCCGAAACCCAAACAAACATTTTAACCGTTTGATTTGTGCTTTGTCGTTTTAATTTGGATTCGTTGGCACACGGGGTACGAGCAGAAACGTGAAATACTTTGCCCTTCCAACAATGACACCGCCGCGTATTTACTGCTTCACAGAGAGCTCATAATAAGCAGGATGTCTGCCTTTTACCAATACGCTGTGACATTTACGGACTCATTGACCCCGCACTTCAAATCAAGTGCAAAAATTGAACTTGAACACGGAGACACAGAGGCGGAGAGTCTGTACTGTTGTGTTGATGCCATCTTGTTAGGTGCAGGATTGCTCTCAAACGGAGCAATTTCTTTTGTACGGATGCATGATTGCATGCACGTGAACATACAGTGTGAATCCCTGCAGTCATACATGATGTGTGTGTGTGTGTGTGTTTGTACAGGCACGTAAACGGATGAATTTGTAGTCATAGCTTCTTTCTTTGTGTTCATCACCGTGTGCACAGGACAAAAACAGACAGAATTCACTGCAATAAAAGTATTTCTTTCTGCTGACACAGAATTACAGAGAACACAGTTTAATGTGTGTTTGACAGTTTGTATTTTATATTTTTTTGCTGCTATTGGCATTAAAATTTCATCGTACCTGTGCTGCCCTCTCCTCTAATCCTCCTTTCACTACAGCTCTGTTCTCTTCTCCATTCTTCCCTCCTTCTTTCTCTCTCTTAATATTTTACATACATCCCCTGACCTCCTCCTCTTCCTCTCCTCTGTCTTATTAGTATTCATGGCAGCGCGGCCTATCCATCCCAATGAAATGCTGTTGCATTTAGAAAATGTTGCAGTGCCTCTGCCATCACATTCCCAGCTAATTTTGGATAATCATGATGAAAAATCACCACGGCTTCCCCCGGAGCCTCTGAGCCGTAGCCTGGAGCTTCTGTGTGTGGTGTGTGTGTGTGTGGGCGTTATCAGGTTTGCTGGGATTAAAGCAGAATGACAGATATTAAATGTGGGCTACAACCTCACTTCACACTCCTCGTCATCGTATTTAAGACTGCAACTTAATCTATTAAATTAAAAAACGGTTTAAAGCGGTGACTTTGCAGACGTCTCGGCATCTTGGCAGTCCGGTCCAGTCCAACAATGAGCGTAGTTGGAGCTGAGGCGGGCTGAATGATGGCTGGGTGCTCTAACCAGCCATCTGCAGCAGCACCCACCTGTCAGTCAAAGCGTCCATGCTGTTAATCCGGCAACATTAAGCCTTCATATAATTTGAACAGGCGAGTTCTGTAAAAATTCACCCTCACTTCTGCAGCCAGCCTCAAGTGGACGATTGAGGAGCTGCAGTTTTTGGCACTTCAATGAGTTTGCGTAATTCCCACATGTTGCTCAAACCTACAGATTCCCAGAAAAATACTCGTCCTCACGTCTCGAGCAGCAGTTTATGACTCTATCTATCAGACTAAAAAGGCTTGTGGTCTTTGTTGTGTGGCCCACTGCACACGTGCATTAGTGTTTCTCCTGCTGGCTCCTCAGACTTCGCATCTCCGGGGTAGTTGTGAGGATAAAATCTTCGCACACTATGTGAAAAAATGTTTTTTTGGGCTACGTGAGACGTCTTCAGCTCTCGAAATACATCTGTGCGATAAATCCACGGCTTCTGTGCTGCCACCAGTAGAACAAACTTGACTTCTTAACCTTGTGGTTTGAAGAATATCAGAGAATTATTATCTCCTGATATTTTATCCACACACAAATTCAGTTTTATGAGTCGCACGGCTTCTCTGGGTTGCTGGTGTTGTTACTGACGCTCTGGTCTCATTTCACTGACAAAGAACAGACCAACACGTACTGTGTGTATATTTTACTTCTGCTCCATTCACAGAGAAAGAGATATCACAGCCACGCAGAGATCTGTGGCTTATTGTGCAAAGTAAGCTTGCTTGCAGTCAATCTTCACAGGTCAGTAGAAGTCAATGGGAAATAAACACACACACACCTGTTTTTTGTTGCAGGTTGTTGCTGACTAAGCCTCTGTGGTCTCTCTTTTTTTTTCCAGCTTGCTTAACTGATGCTGACTTTGCATCTTGCAGCCAAAAAGAAATAATTGTATCGCAACGTGTCCAAAACTTTACACCTCTGCGTCCATATTTTGTACTGAAGCTGTAAACTCACATAAACACTGAACCTCTCTATCAATGCGAGGCAGAGCCACGTATTATTTCGTGGGTGAAAGAAACATTTAAATTGAATCAGCCGTCTTTTTTCAGACCAATAATCAGCCGGATAAACGATTAAAATTCACAGTCGGCAGCGATAATCACTTCATGAACAGGGTCAGCAGATGAAGCGTGGGTTGCATTGTTATCGGCGCCATATTTTGGTTATAATATGGATTATTCAGAACAGGCTGATCACAACAGTCAATCTCTTTAATCATCATCCAATGTGACCTTCACCTCTCCGTCTATTTCATCAGCTTTTCTATAAGCCCTCACAGACAGACCTGCACCATGTGGACTGCGCGATAATGTTCTTCCAATCCATTAAATATCGATTAGCCACGTTAAAATATACGTTTGCGTTATTTTTTATATGGATGTCAGAAGTTTGCATGAAGATGCATCACAGAACAAAAATAACCTGAGATCTGACACTGGATCTACGTTATGATGTCAGGAGATCAGTTTGATGAATTATTGAAGATGTTTCTGCCCACAGGAACTTTTCTCACATCTCTCCTCCAGCTGATCTTCATTCATATATACAGAAGTCACTTTCTCTTGAGCCTTTGACGGCTGCAAAGAAGGACGAAAATCCAGCGTTCCAAAAGTATTCATGACAGAGGACAGCTTCAGGACCGGAGTGTAAACATCAGGGATTAATATCAGCGGTGTCAGGATCCTCAGGGTCCTTTACATAAACATTACGTAATATCAGTCACTTTCTTTTAGAGTGATGCTTTACTGATTACTGCATTACTTTAATAAAGTATCTACAAAAATACAGCTAGGAGTTATAAACCTGGACGTTGGGGCAGCCTGGTAGCCCGCAGAGTACGAACTCCGAGGCCTTGCTGCAGAGACCCAGGTTTGACCTCCGCTTTGTGTCATCCTCTCCCTGCTTCCCGGTCTTCCGCTGTCCTGCTGCTTATTACAAATCTAGTGAGGGATCTGAGGG
Organism: Nibea albiflora; assembly: GCA_014281875.1. NCBI lineage: Eukaryota > Metazoa > Chordata > Actinopteri > Sciaenidae > Nibea > Nibea albiflora. The sequence goes on along the minus strand of CM024802.1, from coordinate 18,569,720 downwards.
ATATTGTTCAGTGAAGACTCTTCTCCAGGGCGCAGACCCATTCATGCAGCAGTTGCCACTTTGCATTCAAGTGCTCATGACGGACAGTGAAGTACACTGCTGCCAACTGCAGCTGCTGTTAGCTAATGTTAGCTCAGTTTGTCAGGAAGAGGAAGCCAACCGGAAGAGGAGAGCAGAGAAGTTTCTCTGCAGTGGTAACTTTTTTCAAGTGACCATGAAATTTGGTACAGGCATTCGTGATCCACAGAGGATGAACCATGCAGATCTACTGGTGATTCCCTGACTTTTCCTTCAATGCAAGTTTATTTTTATTTATTTTATTTTATTTTATTTTTCGTTCACATTTGCTGTGAACGCTCAGAGGCCAGGAGTCGGAAATACAGCATGCTACTTCTAAGCAGTTTTGTAGTATATGGTGTGTTCGCACAGCTGTTCTCAGCTGGGACAACAAATAAAATAAACATTTTACTGTATACAGAGCGCTAAAACAGCATACTGCCAATTAAAATGAGGTCTGGAGACACAGAGTCTGCGTGTTTGTGTTGCTGCTGCGATCCGCAACGTTCATAAAGACGTCTAACAAACAGACCTTTTGTCAGTTAGACGGAGCAGAGCAGTTATCCGGTGAAGACGTCTGGTGCATCAGGTGCAATCAACACTTTTATCAATAACATGACAGAAATCACTTGAACCAGTGCAGCTAACTGAACGCTGCATGACCGGCCAAGTGTGCAAAGCCTTGCCTCACATCGGTGTAGCTGCTGTCAACGGATGATGGATGATCTGGTCCTGGAGGCTGTGTTGAGTGAATTCTGTTTATTATTACCTCGTGTACAGGACGACGGTGTATGTCGGGGATGTGCAAACCATATAAACAAAGATCAGGATGTTCCTGGAAGTTCAATTAATTTATCAGAAAATCGAGATTTAGTTCAAGGTTGTACACATCGCACACGTGACACAATCTTTATGCATATATTGAAGTATGAATAATACAGTACAATGTGAGCGCACCGGCATCAAACAGCCTCAGACAATGTCCATCCTGAAATACCAAGAAATGCATAAATACATGAAAATACACGAGGACAACAGGATTGCGCCTCCGCGTCGGTGAAAAGCTTTTCAATTTGAGTGCACACACATAAACATAATTGCAGAAGCATGTGTAGGAGTGCAGACATATGATTTTTGAGCATGTGACTGCCTGCAGAAAAAAAAAGAGAGAGAGAGAGAGAGAGCATTTGAATGGCTGAGTAATTCATGGGAGCTGCCACATGAACAGGAATGGCTGATGTAGCAGAAGTCCTGGAGGATAAAGCCGGGCATGAGCGCGCTCAGAGCGGGAGATGTGCTGGTCTTCCCTGCTTCAGTTCAGCTGGCACTGAAGTGAAGCAAAGAAGGGAAGCGACACTGTTAGGGTATTAATCATAATAACAATAACGATAATCTTTATTTATGGGGCACTTTTCTAAACACACTCACACACAAAGTGCTTCACACACACGGCGACAACTTTATTACAGAGATTAAATTAAAAAAAACAAAACCAGCAAAAGGGCAGCCAAGAAAGTTTTAAAGCAACATTGTGTAACTTATCTTTCCATAAAATAACAACTATTATAACCTATTTTCACTGATTTCAGAGTTTCAGAGTTTCTCTGATGGACAGTAAACTGTAAACTGCTGCCGACTGTAGCTGCTGTTAGCTCAGTTTGTTAGCGAGGCCGCCCAGACTGTGAGCACAGAGCACCGGGAGCTTCAAACCAACGGGACGAGGAGGTTTTCTGAGGTGCAGAACCAGAGGAGCGGAGAGTTTCTTTGCAGTGAGTTACCATGAAGTTTGGTGCAGGCGTTCGTGATCCGCAGAGGATGAACCACACCTGATCCGCCGGGTCCCAGAGTTGTTTTGGACCTCCAGGGTTAAACACGTAAACATCTCTTCAGTCTGTTCAGATTTATTTTCTTTAATACGGCTGCAAACAACACGCAGTCCACCCACTGCATGTTTTTTTACTCATTAAACTGTCAGTGTCAGACCTCCAGCTGCTGAGATCAAAAGGAGCATTTATGATGTTTCTACAAACAGATTTGTTTCTTCCTTTTGATTGTACGTGACATAAAAACACATTGACATTATATTTAACTTTGAGGAGGAAAGGATGAATAAACGATGACTTTTCATGCATTTAACGCTTCATAAATGTTGCAGAAAATGTTTCAAACTTTCAGCCTGAATCTTTGACAGGTCTTAATGGGATTGGCAGACGCCGCGCTCCTTCCCTAAACTAAACTACCTCCCTGTCATTTACAACCCCGTCTTACATTGTGATGCGTGGGGCGGTGATTGGAAGCGATGTTGCATCGTTAGGTGTGAATGTGTGTGTCTGCTAATCGCCTAATAATTGGATGTGATGGCAGAACGTGGGCCGTGATGATGAATTACCGGCAGCCGGGCTGTGAGCACAGCAGGTAGGTGGCAAATGCTGCAGGTGCTGGGTTTGTGAGTGTGTGGTTTCCTGCTGGTGATACACACACACACACACACGTAAATGCATACTGACGTTAAAGTCATGGATACATTTGCATATGTGCCAGTCGCATATCTATAGGAAGACTTGCATACCAAATTCAAACATAACGCAACATGCAGGCGAACAACTGGAGCCTCAGGACACACACACACACACATACACACTGGTAAGGCAATCACATGGGAAACCCAACAGGAACAGAGCTTACAGAAGCAGCCCACCATGCCGAGGAGATCTGCTCGCAGCTAGCTGTGCAGACTGCTGAAGGAAGCTTGTCTAATCTACTCTCTGTGTGAAGTGGCAGTCACACTGGTTCAGTCACTGTTTCAGGACTCGAAAGGAAGAAAAAAGGATTCTTGCCATTTTCCTTTTGTTCTTCCGTCGCTTTTTTTTTTCATCTCATTGTCAGCAGCGATTCCTCTGTACCGAGATGTCATCCCACAGCGGGGGGGTGCACGATGAAACGGCACTCTCTCCACTTTGTTCAGATCTGGGAGGATTTACTTCGACTAAATCTTTCAATAACTTTTTAATCACCATTTTGGGAATGACTCGCTGAGGAAGCAATAAAGTCAAAGCAAGCAAAATATTTACAACTTGTAATATATATATATTCTAAAAAGTGGTGGGATGCTGCATAAAATGTGAGCAGAAACTAGTTACTGTATGTTATGAGTATGTGTTCAGAAAGTATCTATTCTAGCATGCCACATGTCTTACAGAGTCAAGTAATTGTTATGGGGATCCTGACTTCTTGTTGAGATACAGAGCAGCTGTGTGCTTGTGTTTAGGAAAGCAGGCACCATACTCATCATTACTCTGGTAACCGAGGTCAGAATAGTGAGCTGACTGATGAATGAAATTCTCCACAACACCGTTTCAGTCCAGGATTTGCAAATTGTCGCATTCTGCAGTGTCACCCACTTTAAATCACTCACTGAGGCTGGAACGGAGCTTCTAATGCTTCTAATTAAAATTCTATATTAACCTTATTTGGCCAAATGAAACTCTGGTGTCAGGATGAAGGAGTGATGAGACCAAACAAACTGAATCCCTTTGCATGACGCTAATCTAAAGTAGATTAGGAAGCTGAAGAATGGGACACCCCAAGGAGTCACAGTCACACTGCGAGGCCATTAACGGGACTGGAAAACAGAAGAAAACAGAAAACATCATATTATTTCCTCAAATTCATGAAATTTCAGGAGACTAGTCTCAAATGAAATGTATTTTAGATTCAGACCGCCGCAGAAATTGATTATCCTCCCTGTTTAGTAAAAAGTAAATCCACATCTTAGGTTTTCACTGCGAGTGTGTTCCCCTTGTTGCAGATGTGCTTGCTTGCTGTCATGGCCTACAAATGTAAAATGATTCAGAACTAGCCCGAGGACAAGATTTGGGATACAGCACATTTTTACCAATGACAGGAAAGCAGAGAGAAGATATCCCCAAAGCCCAGACAAGACTCGATGTTCCACAGCACTCTTGTTGGATTGTCAAGGACCTCTCAACTCAGCCTGCTGCTCACACTCAACAGCTCTGGAGAGCTACAGTTTTCACATCTCGTCTCCGGAGAGACACCTGCTCAGAACGTGCACTTCCAGCAAATTGGATGGACTTTTCCAGCCCTCGATACAGGAGTCACGTTTCATTCAAACATTTGTTTGTGTGCTTGGAAAATTTAAGAAGCTGTCGGTGGAATATCACCAAATAATTGTTGCTGAAGGCTGTTGTCGCTTGTATTTGCAGAGAGATTTCAAAGGCAACGTTAATCTTCCTTAAACCCAAAATTGGCTTTCACACAGAATAAACCCAAATGTCAAAACCACGTATTAGTATAGGTATTTAAAAAACCTGCTGTGTGCCAGGAAGTGATAATCAGATATGAAATCAGGAGAATTCAGATCTCTGCTATCAGCTTAACAAGATGAAAGCTGAAGATTCTGTCTTCAGTTTATGGGGATATTCTTGTAGGGGCTCAACCTGGATTACCAGGATTGATCCCATCCGTCCTTCCAGCACAAAGAGTTTTGTCTGCGACTGGTTCGATAGATATGGACTTGAGAAGGTTGATAAAGGTAAGCGTGGTTTGATTCTGCTGACTGGGAGTAATGGGGAAAATGTCAGTCACGGCGCCAGACCTGCAAAGAATTCGTCAACAAACTTCAGTTTCACCGTCGGCTGATGAGAGAGTGAAGCGAAACATTCGAGCTGCAGACTGTAAAACCGAAGCCGAGGGTTTCGCGGTCTGCAGCTTCAATGTTTCGGTTCACTCCCTCATCAGCAACGTTTCCAGATGCCGTGTTTTCCCAGCTTTGTTGAACCCACCGTACACTGCCTGCCCAGAATCATTGTGTTCTTATTGCTTCAGGCTCATTTGCCTTGCAGGTCCTCTTCTACCGAATCCACCATGTTAAACCGCTATATCATGATAAGCATAGGCATGACAGCTTGTTTCTGCTGCCCTCTAGTGGCCACAAAATCATTCATTTAATTAACCCTTTTGTCACCTTTCCATGTGTTCTGTCAGTGTACGTACGCTTGATGTAAATGCTTGTTAACGGTTCTGGTACACCAGTTCTGTGAGGCGGCACATAGATTTTTGTTTCGGTTGTTTTCAGCATCCATCATCAGGGTCACGGAGGGGCTGGAGCCGAGGGGGCGGGGTGCACGCGGGCGGACACACACAGACAAACAAGCATTCACACTCACACCTACGGGCAATTCAGAGTCACCAATTAGTCCACGAACCTGCATCGTCTTTGGACTGTCGGAGGAAATTAAATGTATTTTTCCATATCAGAGATGCATCAATATTATGCACCATAATATTAACATTATACAGTAAATCTAAAGTAAAGTGATTCAAAGTATTCTGTGCTGATGTTTTGTAGGATTTAATAAGCATTAAATAAGAATTAAATAAGCATAAACGTACATGCTGTGTTTCACGTTCCTTTCCTACAGCTGAATCTATTCCAGCTGGACAGATCGAAGTCTGTTTCATTTGTTTTCTTGTTATCAGGTTTTCTTCCTTCCATTCAGGAAAACAGATATAGTGTCTTTACCTCTGTCTGCTTCTCTGGATATGAAGTCTCAGGAGGAGCATTACGTGAACAGGATCAGGAGGGGTCAGCGAATAGGATCAGGGAGAGCGGGCTTAACAAGTAGCAAGCAGCAGCACCGTAACGCGGAGAGAATACGTGTTATCTCGTCACTTCTAGATTTAAACAGAACAAAACAAAGGATCAAAGAAGATCCGTGACACGGGCCAGAGTATTAATAAATGTCGTAATGCCGGCTGCTGGTTGTTTAGCCCCGGTAATGGTCCCTCTTCTTTCAGCCTCTTGCGAATACACGGCTGGAAATTAACATATTTTTCTCGCTCTTATTAAAGAATTCCAAAATAATTTGATTTCTGTCAGGAACGAGGGGAAGGGATTGCAGGGGAGCTACAAGTCTCAACCCAATTAGTGACCTCGTTCACCGAGCACATCTTGTCTTTTTCCTCTTCCTCTTCCGCTCTTCATCACACTTTCTATTCACTATGCCGCTCCCTTCGTGCCCCTCCACCCTCTATAAACCCCCTTCTTTTCTTCTCCTCTGGACTTTCTATTCTCTCACTTCTCTTCCACTCTCCTGTTTCTCTTTTTTTCTCTCTCTTCGCACAAATGAGTCCATTTTGCCCCGGGGATGAGACCACGGTGGTTAAATCAGATTCGGGCGAGGTTATATTTGGACTGTGGCAAGAGAGAGACAGAGACAGACAGAGTGAGAGAGGGAAGCATCAAACAGCTGGGTGATGACTGCATGGCCTATTTTACATCAGCAAATTGGCTGACGGCGGATTCCCAGGGCACATTGAACTGACATTAGTAATATTAGTTTAATAAAAATCTCAAACTCATTTGGAGCTGCCTCTCTAATTACCATTAACGCACACGGATAATAAAGCTGAACCGCGTTGATGATATTTTCTGGGAAACTGGACTGAAAATTAACACGAATTTAGAGAAGCTCTTAAACTCATCAACCCCGTCGGTTTGAGAGCGTGCTCAGACTTAAATGGAGACAAAGATCAGAGCAAATAATGCCCTATTTAAGTCAACAGCCAAATTAAACATGTATGGAGCGTTCGTTTGGAAGAAGAAGGAGTCTCTTCAGTTACGGAGAATATAAAACGTTTAAAGACTTTCAGTGTCACCTGGAAACCACAACATCGCCCTGCCAGCTTCCACGATTCATGCTTACGTAATGACATGAGGTGTGTGTGGAGTCATTAAGAAAATAAATGTGGATGCCAAGTGTTGGGGGGGAAACCATGGCGGACTTGGCACAGCTCAGACCGCACATCTAAGCTGGATCTGAGACCACTTCTCTGGACCGAGCCCAGCTTTAACAGCAGCTCTAACCCCCCCCCCAGCAGATGGAAGAGAAAGAGGCCTTATGTCTGGAAATAACTCTCCAATCTGTGAGTAAGTGAGGGTGTACACATCTTTTTGAAATGTTTAAATAATGTTAGATAGCACACAAGTTTATATCCCACAAATCATTTCGGTAATTAGCGATTTGGATGGAGCTGATTCTGAGAAAATCAGAGATGACCCGTCCTCATATTTTCAGGAAGTTTTAAAAGTTTTAACAACCGTGCATATTTCATAAAGTTATTTTTCCCTCTCAGTGTTCTGTCAGGGTTAGGGCTGTTTTAACTGCAAATGTTTTTAATGCAGGACAAAGCTGTTGAGCAAAGAGTCAATAATCAAGTTAAACTTTACACAGAAATGCTGAGCTAGAGACCTACTGTTTATTTATTTTTAAGTAACTTAATATCTCTAATATACCTCATGATCCGGTGCACTCGGTAACCAGAAAAACGACATTAAATTACTAAATGAATTAATACTTTAAAGATTAGATAAAGAAAATCAACCAACAATGCAAAAATGACCTATTGCTGCTACAGAACATTTCCAGCTTTTAGTTATTCGGTATATTACTTCCACTCCGACTGCCTTTATATTACCTAAAATAACATCCGGATATTCAAAGTCCACCACTTCTCTTTTGTAAAATTGATAGCAGACGTTTCTTTCTTTGATCTACCACATAATCACCAGGTGTTCAAGTAGGTTACTCACACAAAAGTTCTTTCTGGAGCTGCCTTCCCACGTCGACAATTCATCAATCATACAAGAACAGAACAGACTGATTTTTTTGAACCGGGAGTCTCCGCGGTAGACTCGAATTCAATGCAATAAAAATGACATCTTGTTGCTTTAGCTTTGAAGGCTAAGGCCACATCTAAAGCAGCTTATAAATCTGAAATCAAACGTACATTATGGATACAAAAGATTTCTCACTCTCTCCTAAGTAGGGTTGCATAAGTGCGAATATGAGCAAGAATTTTGAGTTTTGTTACCCGCGACAGCCGACATCGATAGATTTAGTGCGGTATTTGTCTCCAGTGCTGGCACACTTGTAATTGCCATATAAAGGCTCATCTCTGCGGGTATAGGATAGATACAACAACAAGTGCAACTATTCATTTCTAAAATAACCTCCTAGGGAACATTGAATTTAAGATCTAATAGTGTAGGAGTATACAAAGGGGATTTTTTCCTTTGAGTGAGCTTTAAAGCGTGTTTACCCTCCACTACCTCGCTACAAGTTCTACCAGCTTCACAACAAAGGATTATTTCTTTCTCCTCACCTAGAAAACCATGACACCACTGGGGGAAAATAGTGTTTTGTTTGATACGTACATTATCAACAGCTCCTCGGGTTGAAAACAAATCCCAGCTGAGAAAAAAAGCCAACTTTGACGAAATGACGCAGGGAAAGAGTGTCGGTTTGTCGAAAGCGGTGCCACGAGAGACTCTTAGTCCAATACTGAGATGCCACGCATTTCATCCAAGATTTAATTTTCTGCTTGAATCGCAGAGTGCAAAAGTAATCACTGCGCACGTGTGTCATCATTTAGACAGGTTGTCATCCCAGAATTAGAATTTCAATATGGTAGCACACATCTGTCATCCACAGATTAGACTTTCCATCTCTGCGGTTCTCATCCAGCAGGGTGAAGTATAGGTGAAGTACATTATATAACTGACAAAGCTTTCACTCACAACTGTGTTTCTTTCTCTCTCTGTTCGCTGATTTGTACTGGCTATCTGTCAAAAACAGTACGGTCAGTGATGTATGGTTTAAAAATTTAAGATGTGATCTTATAGGGTCAGATTTATAGATCCCACACCTTGGAAACTCACTTGTTACATCAGCTCAACACAACTCAGCTATAACGTAAGTCACCAAGATGTTAGCAGCAGATCCTGCAAGGTGTTGTTGGAGGTGAGACCTCCATGGATCTCCAACAGCAACTGGTACGTGCCAAAGCAACACCCACATGAATGGAGGGACCCAAGGTCTCCCAGCCGAACATTGCGTGTTCCCCAGGTAAGCGACGTGCATGCACCTGGGCCATCCACGTGACGCAAAAGAAAACGTGATTCATCAGTCCAGTAGTCCAGTTCTGATGTTGAATAGGAATAAAAATAAAATATTGTTATTGTGAATAAACCTGATATTGTCACAGCCCTGATAGGAAGATATAAGACGTAACATGCATAAATATATGATGTACGTATAAAAGATAGTTGCGCAGTATAAAAATGGATATATACATGCATATAAATGATGTGCAATGTGTATTACAAAATAAGGTAATATATATGTATATTGTGTAAATGTTCAACACCCGATAAATACATTTATGCATTCAAATCACACAAAGAAGAGGAATTATTCAGTTTGAAAACAGGAGCACACACTCATCAGTATCTATAATAACACAGAACAAGTCCAAGATTGATTTTTTTTTGCCGTCCCTCTTTGATAAAACTCTCGTATTAGATGTGTCTAATTCCAATCTCTATTTAAGAAGAAATTGCCTGTTTCGTGCGTATAACTGACTGGCTTCCTCAAACCACTATTAGTCACCGACAGAGACAATTGAAATGATTGCCATTTATCTCCCCAATCCTCACACAGACTAACAAAGATCATGGATCTCATCAGTGGAGAGTATGTGTGCATTCATGCATGTGTATGAATAATAATAAGCAGCCTGCACACAATAATAGATGAGGTTTTCAATAGTGGTCAACTGTGCATTGTGAGGAGGGTCGCTGCCTAGACCTCTGCATAAGTAAGTCCCATGTTTTTTCTTGTAATTGTGCATAAGCAATCTATTGCACATGCACGAGTCATATGAGTCTAGGTGATAAATAATATAACAGCAACAACGTCTCTGCTGTAGATTAAGGTTTAGTGGCTCCTTTTTCACCTGCATGATAATTATTTTTTGCTGAAGCCACCCACTCATTCTTTTACAACTCATGAAGGCCGGGCAGAAAAGCACATGACACGGTCATAAGGTAAGCCGATGAGGAATGTCATGACTCGGGGGAAACACAGAGGACCGAAATAAAAGTCTCACTCCTCTGTCTTTGTTCGTGCTTAAAGATTAAATAGCAAGAAATGAGGACGTGCTATTGTGTTGACTAAAGTCACCAAATAAACATGAGAATGCTTTTATTGTTGAAAGTGAAACTTGGACACTGGTAACCAGTTTAGCATATTTAAAAGCGAGGATAGGATGGTGAGGGAAACTGATTTTAGTTACACGACGGCACCAGGTTTGATAATGTCAGAGGAGATTCATCAGAATGACATTAAAGGTGTCTTGATAGACGTTTGGCCACTTGGGGGCAGAAAAACACGGACACAGGAAGTTAAAACAAGTTTCTGACATTTACTGAAGTCACTTTAGGATGTTTTTGTTGTTTTTGCACCCCTACATGACAGAATAGATGCTGTGCCGTCAAACTATTGAACACATACACTTGCTAAAGGGTAAAGTCGGTCTCCGCACCAGAAGGATATCGTATATTTTTTCTTATTGTCACCAAATGTCATTAAAAGGTCAAAACTAAGCTGATTAGTACCTGAAGTCCTGAAGAGTTGTCATTTCACACTTTCATTATTGCATATTTGCCACATCCATGCATTCTTGCAACATGGCAAATTTCAGCCTCCGACGGTGAAAACTGTGGACGTCAAATTATTGACTGACTGACCGAGCTGCTGGTCACAGCTAAAAACATTAAAGATTCATAAAAATAAGAACCGTTATAACCTCACACAGCTCCCAGTATTCATTTTGTTGCCTTCCCTCTCTCCTGTCATTTCAGATCAAGCCGCTCCCTCCCGCCATGCAGTAATCCCTTTTCCCGCCAATCCATTCACCTGACTATCTCTGCCCACTTGCTCACCTGTTCCCTAGCCTTAGTGTATACTGTAGTACAGGATTCTGACCCATTTCCATTGTGCGTTTGCCAGATAGTCTAGTCTGTACTTGCACTAGTTTGTTCTGCTTGATCCACAGATTGATGAGCCTCTGGCTAACTCTTGTCTGAATCAGTTTGCCTGTTTGTGAGGTTGTGTGTATATAATGCATGACAGCATACTGCAGATGCATGCACATGGCAGCTACTGCAAATTCAAGTAAACATGAACTTAACCTGTCTGCCTGTTATCTGAACCATTCCCAGGACGCTGTAGGTTTTTAACAAACCTGAGTAAATTGTGCGGCATTTGTCGGGGACTATTTTCAGCCATGGATTTGAAAGTAAACATATGTGACACCATAGGCTCAAAATAAACGGCAATGCCCATGTTTATTGCATCTAGAAACAGCACCGTTGGTTGTTCCACCTTTTTGGTTTAGACTGAAATATCTCAAAATAATCTGGCTGACACCTTTTCACCTCTTCATTGATGCAGGAATGCAAGAACACATTCCTCCACAGCTGGTTTACTACTCTGATTCATGTCGTAGACTATAGAGCTGGATATCAGACACCTACCTGGCACCTATCCAGTCCAACAAAAATGCTTGTCTGGCACATACGCTAAAAAAAAAAAAAGACTACCTTCTGGGTTAAGATCCTGGTTATGTGGCACACTGAAGCCTGCAGACATTTTCACAGAACTTTTCTTGGCTTGAGGAAAGTTTTACATGAAATATATGAAACTTTGGTTATGGTTAAAAAATCACAATAGAAAGAGATACCATCACTGGGTAAAATTAGCAGTATCATGAAGCGGCAACCTCTGTGGCTGTGAAGTTACATCGATGCAAAAAAGCCTAAAACTGCAATTCCTCAAACATCCACTTGAGGCTGGCTCCATAAGTGAGTCAGTCTCCATAAGTCCCCATGTTCAAATGTCCAACTTTTCCAACTTTCAAATCGGGTAAAAATTTCTCAGTATGGGGCGGCGCTTGCTCGGTCAGTAGAGCAAAGGGTCGTGGCAGCTGGCCTGGGTTCGAGTCCCGACCTGCGACCCATCTCTCTTTAGCTGTCTCTATCAATAAAGCTTGGAAAGGCCCCAAAAAAATAACCTTTAATTTATTATTATCTTTTAAATTCTCAGTATTCTCAGCTCCAGGACTGTGGGGGCGTGTATGCTGCTGAATGTACCGGAACCACGCCCACTTGGGGGGGGGCCTCAGCGCGTCATCGAGCCACCCTGGGAAAAAAGTGGTAATCTTTGGTAAGTCCAGCAACTATTTTCCAACATATTTCTCGTATTTTGTAATAAATCTCAGAGTAGCTTTGCTGACTAGAATCAGAATCACCAGGTATGTGTGCTGTTTGTTTGCTCTCCTAGTACAAACACCAAACGCATACAGACAAAGGTCCAGTTGACAGGTAGAGTTACATAGACAAACAAGAACAAAACTATGCACATATAAAAAGGTAAACATATGAAGTAATAAACACACAGAGCGCAGTAGCGATCCATTCATCCAAGCCGTTGGACGGTTGGCGGAACTTGTAGGTGTAACGGCCGCTGTCAGCGCCTTTATACCCGGCCGCTGGGAGGACACGCCCCCCGGGCTCCCCTCCACTCACAGGGCAGAGAGTGATTAGCTCAGCGCGGCTGTCAGTCACGCCTATCCGCCGCTGGCTTCCTGTGTGAGCCGTTGGACTCGCTCTGTCTGCAGTGAGTCTCCGGTATGGGCAGCCGCTCCACTCCTCAACTTTTCACCGGAGATTTTTACAGCTGTTCCCCCCGCGTTTGACACGGTTTACACGGTCCGGAAGATGGATGTCTGAGCGGAATAAGCCGAGAGTGAGCCCGACGTGACTTAAGCCGACCGTTTGAATTCATTTTTTGTTGTTTTTTGTCGCTTGTTGGAGGAAGAAGAGGGAAAATGCCAGTTGCAACTCTTCTGCCTTTCACCGCGACCCCGAGTAGGAAGTCTGCCAGCCCGACCTCTTTCAGGTTGACAGAGAAATTCATTTTGTTATTAGTGTTCAGCGCTTTTATAACGCTTTGCTTTGGGGCCATTTTCTTTTTACCGGACTCGTCCAAGCTGCTCAGCGGAGTTTTCTTTCATTCCTCCGCGGTGGAGACCAACACCCGCACCGGTCCGGACAGCAGCGACTCGGGTTCGGCTGGAAACGACGAGAGGGTCCTGGCTAAAATCAGGAAAGACCACGAAAAAGCTCTGCTGGAGGCCAAGGATACTCTACAGAAACGACCGGAGGAGATAAAGCAGGACATTATGAACGAGAAGGATAAAGTGAGGGAGACTATGGGTCAAGGTGGGAAGGATGTCAATAATTTACCTTTCGTTGAGTATCACCGCCCGCCGGGGGCGACGGGACACGAACCCCTGGACTCCGAGACCCGGGAGAGACGGGCTGTGGTGAAGAAGGTAAGCGAGAGGGAGAAACACGTCACTCCAAAAGTCAGGCGAAAAAAGCGTGACATTTGAAATGTGCCCCGGCCTGGGGCAGATTACATGCGTGGCAGAGCGTGACTCGACGGCTCGCACGAAGCCGTCACGCCCGCTCTTTGATTCGGCTGATATAAAACACAGTAAAGGCGCATCAGAGTTTGGGTTTAAATGTTGGAGTCAAAGTCCTCCAGGGCCGGGTTACCTCCAGAGAGCGGCGGCACTGAGCGCAAAGCCAAGTCTGCAACTTGTGTGATTTATTTTCTGGATGTGTGGAGACACTTGTGGCCGCAAATGCAACATCAGGAGAGGTGCGTTTGTCTTTCATTCAGTTCCTGTGGAAAGGGAAGGAATGCACGCAGAAATCCACCGCCTCCTCCCTCCCCCCCTCCCGGGTTGATATACCTGTCTTACCAGCTTCTACCCCTCCCAGCTAACCCCATCCAGCTGCTGCAGAACCAGCTCCGGTCCCGTTAAGGGGACACCGGGTATCATGAATGCAAAACACACCTTTCTAAGGCTCAGATGCATGACCTAAATTCACAGTCTGCAACCATCTGCAGGGATGTGGCATGCGCTCACCCCCCCAGTCAGTGTCACTGTGTGCGTCTGTGTGTGTGTGTGTGTGTGTGACTTTCTTTTTCTGATCAGTACACACCTGCAAAACGTTTGCAGCCTGCAGCAGAGTGAAAACACACCAACAGGTAGCACTGTAGTCTGGTGTGGTTATGTTATGTCATTGCACCGAGTGTGTGTGTGTGAGAGAGAGAGAGAAGAGAGCCCAGTGGTGAAGCCTCAGAGGTGGTCACCGGTGGCTTATTCGTCGTCTTGACCGGTCGCCTCGCACTCGGAGCAGACGGAGGGTGACTCGACGTCCTGGTGGAGCACATGTGACGCTCACACGCCTTTTGATTGAAGAATCATTGGAGAATTCGATATCTGCAGCTCGTCGTTGGTCGGACAGCCTCGGGGGTCTCATGTGACACCATGAGATATTTTACTGACATGCAGGAATGAGTTTAATGTCTTCAGGAGATATTTATGATGACATTATGGGAAGCTCTTTGTGGCAAAGCTATAAAAGTCCAATAACCAAAACTGCACTGTCCAATTTCATCCACATACAGCTCAGATGCTTGTAAACACTCTTCACATATGTTTGCTGTTAAAGACTCACAGCTTGAAATGCCTCTGACCTTAAGGTGCCACCAAAAAGTTAAGGAAGCCCCGGGCCGGCGTGCTGTCGACCACGCAGACACAAACGCATCATCGCGTCGGCCACATTGTTTACACATGACAGTTTGCTGGCGGCGTGCGTCCTCCTGTGAGCCCCAGTTTATGACGGCGAGGCAAACACAAAATCTGAACTAAATCTGCAGCCCATAACTTCACTTCCGAGCGCTTTAAGGTGGATTAATGTGGCGTTACTCGTCTTTAATCTGAAATCATAACAGTATACTTAATTTATGGCACGCATTGTGAATTTAAAGAGTCCCTAAATCCAGGATTTCTCCCCTTCCAGCTGTTTATGTTTTCAAAAATTCAAACAGCAGCAGCGAGCTGGGAGAAGTGTCAGCGCAACACTGGTCCCACTGAAAGCGGTCTGTGTTTGTGAAGGCACAGATTGTCTCACTCTGGGCTATTTATTTATTTTATTTAAGTTCATTTTAAGACGTGAAGATAGTCTCACTGCCGCTGAAGGCATCAAACAGAAGCTGCTTTTTGATGATGTTAGAGGCTCCAGCAGCAGCCACGTTTCCTTTTTATGCATGTTTACCTTCATCAGCTGATAGTAAAGGCGTAAACAAACATTTAAAGCAGCGGCCCCCAACCATTGACCGGCCATCGAGGTGGAGTGGCTAAATATGAAGAAATAAAATGATGCATAAAAACAAATATGAGCCTCGAGCTTGTTCCTCTGCAACAAGTCGGTCCCATGGAAGGGTGATGTCTCGTCTCGTTTACACTACATATTCGTACACTGATGGCGCTGGCCGCCACGCAAGGAGTTCAGTCTGAGGAGCTTTCCATTCGTACACCGATGGCACAGCCTTCAGGAGCAATTCGTGTTTGGTTCCCTGAGGGGACGAGTTCACTGAAGAGGTTGGTTCACATGCTTTCCCATGCAGATGTGCATTGTTGTGTGGATTGTATGCGGTAAAGCAGGTTCTAAAGCACGTCATACATAAGGATCCTCTGACTAATCACATTTCTCATGGCAGCTATAACCAGTTCTCTCTGTAAACGGCATCAAGTGTCAGGCGACTGAATACCATTTACATATATATCTATATAACGCATTCGGTGCCAATGGTTAGCACTTGGCTGGATGGAAGACAGTGTCAGAGTACATCCACCACTCCTGTGTGACAGCTGCTTAGATTGTGAGGAGGGGGAAAAAAAACCAAGGTTGTCCATCTGGAAAAAGATGCGTCTAAATCTATGTCTAAACTCACAGTGCTGCAGAAACTGGTCCATGACAGTGCAATATTTTTTTGTGACAGGAAAACAAATGTAAAAAAAAATCTGGCACAACCCTCCAAGCTAATGATGCAACTAATGAACACGTTGTAAACTCGGGGAAGAAAGTGTCACGCTTTGAACTACAAGGAAAAATATGTTTCCATATCTGCTCAGGCGCGCCGCGGAGAAAACGGCGTTTAAACTGTCAACTGTGCACAACGACGTGGCGCGTCACACGGGCTCAACGTAAGGCAGATTGTCTCCATCAAATCTAAAATAAATGTCTTCCCTAACCACGTCCTCCTGGCAGCGAAGCACGTGCGATACCGTGCGTTTAAATAAACATTACTATTTACAAATCTCATTCCAACCAGCAACGTTTGAGATACGTCTATACCCGTGTTTATAATAATAGAAACGCCATCGGAATAAACCAACAAGCAACAGGCAGAGCGCTGTTTTCAAACCTCGTTCGGCTCGTAGTTTAGATAAATATTGACCCAGCATGTTTCCTTGTATGGCTGAGGCGAGTTTCCATTCGCCTACATCCCTGGTGATTGGTGAAGTGAGCACACATGATGAAATGCAGCCATGTCCTGCTTTTATAGCAGATAATTGGACATTATGATCCAGTATTCAGTTGACATTTGTCTCCAGAGAAGACTAAAGATGCCTGTCCTAGATTGCCTGCCGCCTTCAGTAAAGCGGCGTCGGAGTCAAAACATCCCAGACAAAAATAAATCCTTATTATAAATGAGTTTCAACGCCGC
Organism: Nibea albiflora; assembly: GCA_014281875.1. Lineage (NCBI taxonomy): Eukaryota > Metazoa > Chordata > Actinopteri > Sciaenidae > Nibea > Nibea albiflora. Next base: position 18,553,149 of record CM024802.1, on the reverse strand, counting down.
GGTACTGCAAGACTAGTGTTTAATTTCCTGTATTCTGTCCAGGATTTCAGGTTTTTGGGCTCGGACTAACTCTTCAATAAATCTCGGCAGTAGCGGCCGTGATGCTGCTTGTAATTGTTGTAGTAATTGCAGTAGAAGAAGTACTTGCAACAGTAGTCACGGTGGAGCTCATAATAGTAGAAGTAGTGGAAGAAATACTCGTACTAGCAGCACCGGTAAAAAAAAGCAGTAGTGTATAGATATTAGGGTTCATAAACTGTCAGCAACAAATATAAAATAAAAAACACCAGACACATTTTCCAGGTTTATTTTCAGCCACAGAACATTCAGTTAAAATCTCCTTGTAGAACACGAAGAACCAGAAGCCTCTTCAGGATTTCTTGGAACGATACTTTCTCCAATAAAGTAGCAGTAAATAACGCTAGTAGTACTCACCATGGTAATGAAATTACTCTTAGTACCTGTAGCAGTAGTTTGAGAAGAAGTCATAATAGATGAAGTATTTAGAATTCAGAATCATGATGAAAATGAAGTTCTTGCTTCAACGAGTTCCTGAATATTCCTGGACCAAAATAGCATCTGGTTAACTTGTGCATAATAATTAAAGGAGAAGTAGGCTAACACCATTTCCAGCCATAAACGTGTGACGAGGCGTTGAGATATTTTAAGCCCTGAAGATGACAAGGTGCCGTGAGGTTTTCAGACTTCCTTACAGACGTTTCCTTCACTCTCCGTTCAGGAAATCCAATAACTGTTGACCAAACACTCTCGTGCGTGCACCCCGTGACCTCCGGTGGCCTGCTGGTGTTCAGTCGAAGCTTCTTAAATTGTTTGAGGATAAAGTTGTGTGACGCCGGCTCCTTGCTCAGCCTCGCTCACCCACCTGACCCACTTATCCCAGGATCTGCCCCGACGCTGCAGCGGCCTCGTCAGGGCGAGTGCTTGTGATGGGGCCGCAGGAGCCTCCTCTGTTAGGGATAAACTGCTTGTTGTGAGTGACCGCCACAATCCTACAATCAGCTTAATCTGTTTGTCCGCTTGAAATCAAAGGCTCTCTGGAGGTAACTCTGCTGTCTGCAGTCCACAGCCCGGGCTTTCACTCACTGTCAGAGAGGCTTTGGAGGCAGGAGCAGCGGGGGGTGATAATGGAAACGCTGGCTGATAAACAAGAGGGAAAATCAAGGTGGATGGGGCTGAGGCTGGAACAGCTGCGATGTTTGACACAGTAAACTAGTTTCATCTCTGATGGGAAGATGCTTCCTCACCAACGCGGAGCGCATTTTTATTTTTTATAGCATCCCTGGAATATTATGACGCATAGAGCAATGTTTTGATCAATTAAATTCTGACCGAGCGATCTGATTGGTCAGCTAGATATACTTAGCGTGAATCAGCATGACCTGACTCGTCACGAAATACATTACTCTGCATATTTTCACATGTACCATGTAAATAAATATGAATGAGTCCACTGGAAGTCGACTTTTGATGAAGTAACACATCTGAAGTTCAAAATTCAGCTTTCTTTAACGGATATTGGATATGGATATGGATTTTATGAAGCTGTTAGACCGCCTCGTTAACACAGGTGTGCACCTCGTTAACACAGGTGTGCACCTCGTTTGTGTGCTGAGGCTGGTGACCTGTGTACTTCCATGGAAACGAGGAACAAAAACATGTTTATTTTGAGATGAAATTGCCCCAAAATATGAAGTGTTTTGATGATATGTTTTATTTGAGTCGTTAATTGTTACATAATCACAATTCTACATTGGAGGGTGAGCTTTAATGTAATACTGGCACTTCACTGACGCTTACGGGTGACCTGACTGCATCACCGTCGTGCCCACGATGACGTTGAAGCACACCCTCTCATAATATTGTTAGTTGCAGCCTTGTTAGCAGTCTGAATCCAGACTGAAGTAAAGCACAGATTAGACGTTTCCTTTCGCCTCTGTGGTAAACGTCTCTTTGACAACTTGATGTAATCATCTAACCGCCTCCGTGATTGAGTGAAAGTGAAACGAACGGCGAACGAGAGCGACACAAACTGGAACTGAACTTCCTGTGGTGATTGCGTCATTTAATTCTCCGTAACTCTTCAGCCAGCGGCGTCTTATGGAATTACCGTATTTACCAGGAGTCCCTTTAAACAGAGATTAACCTGTGGCAGTGTGAGAGCAGGTCAGACGCTTTCTGTGGAAGCGTGTCACACTTCCTGTGTGTGTGTGTGTGTGTGTGTGTGCTGCGTTTCACTCTAACTCGCGAGGAAACCCAGAGAAACAACAAACCGTGAGGGAAGACCACTCGTAACATCTCAGACTATTTTTATATTTTGGCGTCGCTCCAACTTTCGTTTGGTGAAATTTCGTATTCCATTTCAGCCTCCTGCATATTCATTGAAATCACAAATCTCGGGCCTGCCAACCAGATTTCCATACTCATTACCTCCTGCAGGTTTTAACACACTGTTTGAAAATGAAACACTTCATCTCGCCTGTTCCCCGTCTGCCACTATCCCCACAATCCATATCCAAACTGGAAATACTCACCTTATTACTGTCGCTGCTTCGGATAGCGACCACGGTGAATCTTTGTCAGTGGTGCAGTTTTACGTTACCTTAAATAAAAATGATCCCTCCCAAAAAGTTACACTTATAATCTATTACACTGTATAACGGGGACACCCTGGATCTTCTATTTTAGTGGCAGGTGGCGTTTTTTGACTTGTTGCTAATTAACACACACGGACTCACCTTTTCTGCTTGGAGCACCTGCTGCTAGTCCTGTCTGACTCATTGTGTGTGTGTGTGTGTTGCGGTTTAAGTATGCAGATGAGATGCAAATGAGCGTCTGACTAGCCATAAGGACAGTGTGTTTGCAGTGTTAATGTCTTTCAGCTTTGCTTTCTTAAAGGACAATCCCTTTAAGAACATCCTGTCAGTTCGTCACCTTGCAGTCAGCGCGCCTCCCTCTTCTTTGAAATGTACAGGAAACTGTAAACACACACACACACACACACCACACACACACCACAGTTGTTGCTGTTCAGGGAGGCGTGGATCAGAGGCTGGTGGAGGTTTCTCCTCGCTGTCCAAAGCCGGCTATCTTCTCTCTTCCATCACTACATGCCTGTCACTTCCTCTCCCTCCTTTTCTTTCCTCCTCTCCTCCCTCCTTGTTTGCTTCTCCTCCTCACTCCTTTCTTCTGCTTCGGCTGTCTTCAGGATACAGTTCAGTCTTTCCTCCCTTGCGTGCGTGTGTGGGTGCGTCTTTGCAAGCGTGCATGTGTTTCGGCGTTTAGAAATAAAACTCTGCTTCTGTCTCTTTCTCAGGCTAACTTGGCAGCCTGTACGTCCTATTTCTGTATCCACCATTTGAACTAATTGCCTCTGGTTGCCTGGTACTACTTCCTTTCTTAGAGTGAAACCCAGATGTGTGTGTGTGTGTGTGTGTGTGTGTCTCAGATGCTGCTGGCCCCTCTCGGTGCTTTTCTTTAATTGTCTAATGGCTAGAATAGCTGTAGCCTGGAACCGGCGCTCCTGCAGCCTGTGTGTATGTACATTAATGAAGTTGTGTGCTGCCAACGCAGACAGAGAGCTCCTTTCAGTCATCTGGCAACAGAAGCTCTGTTCACTTCTGATTTTAGTTTTAAAAAAAACGTGGAGAAGTCATCAATAGCTGCGTTTTGAATAACGTGAACACTTTGATCAAACCAACCCGGGCCGTTTTTCTAAAGACAATGAAGTCCAGAAATCTCTCTACAATTTAATGAAAGGAGGAATTCTTCGTCATCTGAACCGTCCTCTGATTGCTCTCTATTTTTAGAATATCTATAGACTCCGTCTTTGCATGCATGCCCGTTTGAGTTAGATCGAAGTGTGTCACATCCGTTCTGGTACTGTCAGGAGGTTTAAGGCCTCCGCAGAGAGAAAGGACTCCAACGTTTGGTTTACTTCTTCTTTTCACGAGGAGGAGGAGGAGGAGGAGGAGGAGGAGGAGGATTTGAAACCGTAACCCACCACAAGTCAGTGATGTTGAAGCTGCCGTGTTTCCCCTCTGAGCACGTGCTTTCGACGCCGCCGGTCAGGACGGCATGAAATCCTGGACATTGGCTCATTTTCTCGTTTAAATGACATGAGCATGAAACTTGTATCCTGCATAGAGCTGAAAGGATTTGTTAATAATTAGATTTCATTGCTCTGATACAGAAAGTGTTTGGTCAGGAAGTGACCTTCACCGTGCCGGCTGTGTTTCATTTTGCACTCGAGTGGAGCGAGAGCCTGAAAACAGAATCAGGTTTTTAACAAGCGGCAACCTTCGTGGCTGTGAAGCGAAACTTCATTCCCCAAACGGCCACTTGGGGCTGGCTGCAGAACGAGTCAGTCTCCATTAGTCCCCATGTTAAAATGTCCAACTTCATTAAACACCAAGAATCTGATTCCCAAAGATCTGCCAAACAAGTAACCGGTTAACTGATTTGGTGATTTAAAGAATATCGCAACAGTTCTGATAATTAATTCATCGTTTAGATCAGTTCTGATCAGACTGTCTCTGGTTTCAGCTCCTTCAGACTGTTGGCGGGACAAAAAAACCAACTCGGATGTCATTCGTGATGGATGAGAGTGAAGGAAACTTTCACAGCGAGCGTTTGGCCGGAGCAGTGGATGTAAATGCTGTGGTCGTAGAAATGAATTATAAATTACCCAGAGACTGTACGATATATCAGGATGTCTACCATCATGCCTGTAAAGACAAATCATGCTGCACCTCCAGCCCAAGGCCAGGGCGCCTGCTAGGAATGTAAGACCCAAGTAATGAATATCCTGATGGCGTAATAAAGTCACAGTGGATATATAGTCCTCGTGGATAGCCTGCAAGGCTTTGGATATTTTAAATGCCTTTATTAATATGTATTGTTACAACACGGCTCTGGGAGAGGCAGCGTGGATCGATCGGTCCGGTGGTTGGGTTTCAGGAGGGGTTGTAGCAGGCTGTGCTCGGGGAAGATGAGGATGAATGTGCTCTTTCAGGTCTTACGTTTGTTGGCCCCCGGCTCTGAGGTCTCTCCAGCAGGGAATATAGACTCCACAGTGACTGATGGGGTCATTTTTGCATGCATACACACTCCGTGTGCGCGTCTTCAGTGTATTTGTGTCTACGCAAGGGGCTTGTAGTCTTTGTATAGGCCAGGCATAGCCAGGGGCAAGCCCCAGCATCCCACGCACCGCAGGCATGGACGGTGGTATATTAAGCATTATTGCCTTATAAGCCGTGACCATCTCAGAGGAACCTCCGCTGTTGCTCCATCTATAGTCACAGCTGCACTCCTGCTCATGCATAATCATGGATCATTCATTTGGAAAAGCTCGGAGCAAAATAAATGATGTGGATCGTTACTGCCATTACCGAGCAGGTCAAGGCGGGAGGCGAGCCTCGAAGTGTGGACGGGGCGCTGCATTAAAACCAACCGAAGGATGAACACATACCGCCTTCAGCGCGACAGCCACGACGCAGAAAGTTATTGGGAGTTAGATGTGTGTTGGACGCCACCAGCCTTGTGCTGGTACACTGCTTTATGCTGACTTTATGAGTACCAACCTTTAAGTTTGGGAAAAAAAAGGCTGGCTGGTAAAAATTCCTCTGCAGAACTTTGCAGAAAGAAAAATCTGAATTAGTTCATTGTTAAAAGATAATCATCGGACACGTGCCTTCAATCATCCGATTGGATATAATAGTCAGTCAGCTGTTGTAGTCTGAGAGGAATTGGTTCCTAAATGAAATGTCAATAACAAGTCATCAATAACCCTTCAGGCTCCCTCCACACATCATTTGAACCACATCGCTGCAGTCTCTCCTCCTCAGCCATCAAAGAGCGAGTCTAAAGAGAGACAAAGTGTACCGCTACCCCGACATGAAGAAATAGATTTTTTTGTCTCGTGGCATTTTATTTCATGTTCCTCGCCAGTCGGACCTCCTCTACGTATAGGCTGACATTTGCAGTTAAAGAGTTTTTGGAGCTCTGCTTTTCTTTACCGAATCCTATCAATACACCACAGGCTTCGGCCTGGACCTGCTTTTCAGATGTCGAGTGTGTGTGTGTGTGTGTTCTCCTGCTTCTTCCTGCTGTGGGCAGCTGCCTATTGACAGATTCCAGTGGCTCGACAAATGTGACCACGTTTTATTTGGTGCACCGAGCGAGGACTGCCCTCTGGTTTATTGTCTTTCGGTTTCTTTTTCTTTGACTCTCCTTCTCTCTTTTCACACACAGAAGTCTGATCTTTCTGTCCTTTGTGACCTTAAAGGTCCAGCGTGTAGGATTTTTAGTTGCTTCACCCACTCCTTTCCAGCGTGAAAGAGAAACTCCGGCGACCTCTGCAGATATAAAAGGCTCAGACACACTCAATAATTATTTCAGGTGATCATACAGCAATACAGACTTTATTGATCCCTGAAGTTTGCTAACAGCTGGTCTCGAGTGTAAACAAAAGGGCAGTGGCTGTTTTTGAATGGGTCACCTGATGTATCATGGCAAATCATCGTTTTTACACCAAGTGGACGGAGACTGGCGCCGAAAAACACAAAAAAGCTGCTAAAAACGTGATTACACACCAATTCAAACATGGTTGTGCCTCTTTTGTAAGTAAAGCCCCCTAAATCTGACACAGTGGACCTTTAACCAGCTATTGTTGACTTCTTTTACCTTCAGCCTCTTGAATTAAAGTCCCACGAAATGGCTCGCGCCTTAATTAACCCCAACTTGAGGGACTTCCGTCTGAGAGAGGCCGTTATCAGTGACAGGTGAGAGGTTTTATTTCCGTTTCGTGAATGTAATTGTGTTTCAATTTTCCGTTGCTGCTGTTTGCCGGTAATGAAAACACTTTCTCCATCTGTTGCACATTAAAAAAACTCCTAGCGGTTCGCACGGCCGCAGTCCCTTCCCTCCGCTACAAGCTCTTTTTATTTTATTGTGAAACATCTGCAGGAAGTGTGCTTCCTAAGTGAGCTCTGTTTTAAAAAGAGAAGTGGCGAGCGTCACATGACTGCTGGGAAATGCAGATAGCATTCAATGCATCTTTATTATAGTGCGCATAATTAGTCAGCCATTGTGTGAAAATGCCAGGCAGGTCCCAGCCCGGACTCGTGCGTAGATATCTGAATCATTAGCAGTCTACAGTTGGAGCGCAGCATTATTAGCATTCCTTTGGCTATAGACAGTGATGTATGCAGAGTGGAGCGGCCTCTAGGCCTTCTGGGAATTTGGGTGAAGGCGCACATGTATAAATCTATGGCCCGGCGTTGCCATTAATGACCGCGCCTGTGCCTCTGTCGTACTAGTTGGATTAGCGAGGCCAGGAAGCGGCAATTTGTCTCGTCTCGCTCGGAGCTAACGTGCTGCTAGCTCATTAGCATTCACAGGTTATTGATTATATTTAGAGGTGGTCTCTTTCTTTTGGAGGCTCGGCGAAGGGCAACGAGGAGTTAAAATGGCATGACATGAATTTATTGGGTTAGTCGCTTCATATCAATAGAGCGAATTAATATACTTCTTCAGTCTAATGACCTTTTTAATATTCCTGCTTTAGTTATGTGGGAGGATCCAAATGACAGCAGAAACTTTACTTAACTGTCCAGTGAGCGCCACGTGTTCAGGTAAAATGAAGGATTGGGTGTTCCTTCATTAGCTGATTAGCCAAATAAACAGTTTGAAGCTTGTGATGATGTTTTGGAGGCGCAGTCCTGCAATCTTTTTTCTAGTTTTATGTCTCGTTCCAGAGTCAGGGCTGCACGGTTAATCAAAATCTGATCAAACCGGCATCATAATGAAGTACCGCAGTGCTGCAGAGACGCTCCGGCCTACAAATCTTGTTCTCCGGATGTAAAGAAGACACATTTATCTGGTACAGACTCTAAAAAAAACGTCACATCAGCGTGATTTTAATGTTGAAAATGAAAAATTGGTGATTCGGACTAACTGTGAATCACATCCCAATCACGATCTGTCAGAATAATCACGCTATGATTTGTGTGTTTCCTGAACTTAGAAGAAGCCTCAGCGTATCTGAACTCTGGCCCGGCGTGGCGCACAATGCGACCCAGCAGCTAAGCTAACATCAGCATTAAGAGATCCCCGCTCTGTTTGTTCATGACGCACTGAAACGTCATACCTCGCCCTTCGTCCCGGCAGCAGCAGCAGCAGCAAGTTGCAGCAGGAGCGCTTTCATACTTGGCCGAGCGGTCGAAACTTGAAGGAATTTGTTATTGTCTGTACTCACATGAGAGATCTGGACGCTTTACGGGGCACGAAAGAGAATCATTTTGCACACAGGAAAGGAGGAGGAGGAGGAGGAGGAGGAGGAGGAGGAGGAGGACAATTAGGAGCACTTGCCAAGGCAGAGACAGCTTAGTGGAGTTAGTTTTGTCTCTATTAGAGGAGTACACACAGATGTTGAACATACTCTGCTGTATGTTTTTAAAGTTCACTCACTCAGCCAAATATTTGTGTCTATGTTGGAAGTATAACTTCCTGCATGGATGTTTCTTTTCTTGGACTGACATTAGCCAGGATGCGAGCCAGAATTCAGAGCATTATGCACACATCTGCCGCGTGAGATGAGCTCATTGTATCCTCGCTCCTTGGCTGATCGTATTTCCCATGCAGGGTTATGTTACCGCGTACTCGGGTTTCCTGTTCATTCAGCGCTTTGTTTTGAAGTTGACCCACCTGTTTGCACTTTGGAAGGCACGCCTGCGATCTTCAGAAAGAGATAAGGCAGCCTCTCGGACAGAAATTTGCCATTTCACATCCTGTCAACAAGATGCCAGTTCGTTCTTGGCAAACGCGCGCCTCTAGGTGTTGGCACGAGTCGACCGGCTGCTTTCAGCTGGTTTGGATTTAAAACCCTTCAGGTTGTGAGCATCCAGAGGCGGTGGAGTATTTTGTGACCGAGCCTCGTAGCCCCGTGATGGAGATGGGAGGAATACGCTTTTAGATATTCACTATTAACGCATCTCAAAGCAATCCGAAGGTCACGGCTCGCTGACTCCCTCCCTCTAATCCAATTCAGGCTAACGCCGAGGATCACAGGCTGTCAATCATATCCTCCATTTATTTTTCAATCTTCTCTTCCCTTTCCGTGTGAGGGCGAGCATTTTAACACCGCAGGCTCCATCATCCTGCATATTGTATCAGCTAAGGAGCTGAAAATCTCTCGAGTTAAGGACCGTAAGAATCCGCCTGTATGATATAACTCACAAATTCTCGATTTTAAAAAGTCAAAATTTGAAAACAAAACTATGATATTTGTGATTTCTTTGCACATCGCACACATTTTTGCAGGGTAGAGTCTCGGTTCAAGTCCCGCCATTCTGCACAACATCTTACTGCACTGACTGCAACCAAGTGGAGCTTTAGCACCGATATTTGACTGCCCGCTGGCGTTCCACACCCCATCCATACATGCAAGTTTAAATATGTTAGTACACACATTAAGAGCACACCAAGCATCATAATCTTCATGTTTCAGTCGATATTTCTAACTTGATTTTTGGTCATCGTCACGTCGTCTTTTTGCACACGAATCAGCCGAGTCGAGCCGCAGGACGGTGAGCGCTCGAGGCAAGGTTCACATCCTTCAGCTGCCTTTACAGTCCGTCTGTAATTAGCCTATAGCATCTGATTTACTGAAGTTGCAGGTAATTACACAATCAGCAAATGGGACTGCCCCCCCCGGGCGCGCTCTGCGAGTGATAGAGGGCTGAAAAAGTTGCAGTATCATGGCGGGAATTTGTGTGAGATCAGCAGGATCAGGAGTGAGGCGATGCTGAAGCAGAAACGTCTTTAAATGAAGTGATGAAGGTCACGATTCAGCTCCAGGATGAGAAAGAAACACGATCCACGCCACCTCAATGCATCAGCGTCGTGCAGATGGTGCACAGAGTCTCTGTGAGTGTGGAGTTTAATGACCACACGGCCGTGACTCCCCGCTCGCTCTGTGTCTTTTTGTTTCTCTTTCTAAGACACCTTTCTGTCACACACAGCGGCTTCCATGCTCATTCATTCATCGCTAACGCCAAGAAAATCACCTCATGAGTACGTTGGACCCGCCATTTGTTCCCTAATTTGAAGGCTGACTGGTGCAGTGTGTCTTCCACCTCGTCTTCGCGCCCTCTGCGCCCTCTCCCCCCCTCCGAGGTTTGAACTCCAGTTTGTTGTGGTTTGTTTTCCTCTTTTCTCCCTGACACACGGGCTTGGCTGTGTGCTGCGGCGTGCCCGGTTCAATTTACTGTGGAGAGAGGCAAGCCAAGTACACGAGCTAAATAATTCAGCCTGCGTCCTGCAGCCACTCTTAACACATGGAAGGAAGAAGACGAATGTGTGTGTGTGCTACAGTTATAATAGATATAGAATACCGCTCATTATGCCCTGGTGTAGCTACATATTCTGATCATAATTCATTTAAATGGACTCAACATGACTCGAGTACGTACAGGCTTTATGAACGTGTCTGTTTTGTTGATTTATTTGGAAATACTGTGTCAAAACGAAAGGTCAAAAATGGACGTTAAGAGACACAAAAGGAGGAAGTGAGTGAGGCGAGATTATTGAAATAGTAGTAACAGTGTTGGGGACTCAAGTAAAACTAAAAATGACTTAAATAAAAGTGAATTTTACCATTTGAGAAACCCGCTGAAGTAAAAGTAACAGGTAAATTACTCTAAAGTACAAGTAACTTTTCCATTTTTAAAATGTTTTTATTACCACCGTCATTAGAAACTAAGGTTAACGTTGGCACTAACAGACCGTGAGCTACATGACCGGTTAATGTCATTATCATAACATTAAAAATTAACGTTGAAGAGCTGTGGTTCTGTCCGCCGCCAAGCATCTGCAGCCGGGACGAAGGTATACATGCAAAATATACTAAGAATAGAAGTATAGTAAGAAAACAGTACTTATTCCTTGGAAAAACTACTTTTTTACTCATGTGTCACCTTAAATCCAGTTCATGACGTTCATTTTTGTTTACTTCAGTTCACACTGAAGGTTTGCTCGACACCTGTTTTCATAGCCGGCAGGTGAACGCCTTGCTTTTTGTATCCTGACGTGACCTGTGAGTCTACCAACCAGTAATAACTGAGAGCAAACTACACACGTCTGTCTGTCTGTCTGTCTGTCTGTCTGTCTGTCTGTCTGTTTATAGACTTCCAGACAATTCTACCTCATCAGCGTGAGAAAATACAGTTCCATGTAACGACATAATAGCTTTGTTTCTTTATGTCTGCGATGAGTCAGCATGCAAAATATCGAGGCCATAGTTTACAGTAAACTCTCTAAGCGATGCCAGCTGCCTTGACGTTGCCCTCACTGAATGGTGTCTGTTAATGGTCACGTAGATGAACTCTGATGGGATTTATGACCCACTGGGAACTACTAGAGAGAGCTTGCATAACCTCTGATCTGTGTTTGTGCCACAGCGGGGGAGATGTTCATGTTGATGTTCATATTCAAGAGACTCCTCGGCGAGTTTCCTCTTTGGACTTCTTCTCTGTATCTTTGTGTAGAATTTGCATGGCAGAGGACAGAGTTAATACGATCATTCGTCTTCCCGGACACTCACAGACTGATAAAAACCAGGATCTGGATATACTTTGACAAATGATCCAACAAAAAACTCCACATCCAGCTGAGTATAACTGAAATCCGTCCTCTGAAAGCTGCTGTTGTCCTTCTTAAAGTCCTCCTGAAAAATAAAGATTAGTGCTGAACTGATCTGTTCCACAAAGGGGTTTTTGGGATATCCTTCTCCCACCACTGCAGTAATGGTTACAAATGGAAGACTTCTGAACTGTTTTTAGCTGGCTAAAGAAGATGCATTGGATCTGTGCCCAGCTGGTTAAAAAAGAAGGCCGTGTGGGCTTCCTGCTGGGAACTACACGGGACCATTTGTCTAACGGTGCGTCTTCGTGACTGGGAAAAAAAAAAATCTACCCACAGAGAAAAGGCTCGTTTTTGCAAAAATTAATGAACTATTTCAGTTTTAAATGTTACAGCTGGGGGGAGGGAACTTTTTAAACGTGCACATCGTTACTTAACGGAGAGAGGTGATTTTGTATTCAGCCGCAGCTTGTAAGAGCGATGAGCGGGTATTTGTTTAATTTATAAGGGTCTAGACTGTGTGAACTAAATTTATCAGGTGAAAATATTAAATTCATAATAAACTGCATGTACTTATGTGGTTTAATAACTAAAAGCTTGATCCTCTAAACGCTCGGGTAAATAAAAATAAAAAAGTAAAACGTATTTTTCCTTTTTGGAATCTACATTAAGTTCCCCAGGCTTCTAATAGGATATTCAATAATAATGCAAATTGTGCAGTAATTATGGCTGAGGCTATCGAGGTATATCCAGGTAATACATTTGCCTGAAAGATGAGGAAATGCCATGGCAACTTTATTATCCCTTTTCTAATGTGTGACTTAATTACTCTGGAGTGGAGCGGATCTAATTTGGCTCGCTTTGTAGCAGCGACGCTGTATAATTATTACACTATCAGGAGTTTAAATATCATTACCAAGAAGATATTGGACATTGTGAATATGGAGAAAAGAAAAAAACATAAAGTAAAGGAGACAGTTTGGTTTCGAGTGCCCCGAGCTTTTATTTTTATGAGAGAACACTTGAAAGGCTCTGTCTACAGTCAATATTTAGTTTGTCTGTTCTGGGCTACTGTAGAAACACGGTGTTTCAACATGGCTCCCTTAAACTGTAGATACTGTTGGTTGGTCAGGTGGTTTGGTTGGATGGTTCTTCGATGAGTTGGTTGGCTCCTCGGTCGGATAGTTCTTTGATTGGTTGGTTGGTTGGCAAGTTGGTTGTTTGGTTGGTTCCTTGGTTGGTTGGTTGGTTGGATAGTTCCTTGGTTGGTTGGTTGGTTGGTTGGATAGTTCTTTGGTTGGTTGGTTGGCCAGTTGGTTGTTTGGTTGGTTCCTCGGTTGGTTGGTTGGTTTGTTGGTTGAGATGGAAGTGTTTGATCACTGCCTTCATTTAATGGGATTTTAGAAGTCACTGGATTAGCAGACCTGGCCGAAGAATGGACCCAGGAGATCAAACACTCAACAAACAGTGGATTAGAGTCCAAAAGATTAGTCTAGAATTGATTGGCTTTATGTTTTATTGATTGATTCATCATTACGTTACTTATTCAAACTTAATAAATGTGAATATTTCATCATCTTGGTCTTTTTATGTGACGAAACTTTCTTTGGAGTTTGAATTGTTGTTGGAGGCGAAAACAATCTACCGAAATCCTGGAAATGGTTTCAAACCCCAATTTCATCATTGATGTCGCGCAAGCGTTTGAAAGCGTGTTTAGCAAAAAGGTTAAAGCCATAATAATGCGAACCAGGAGACAAAAAGCTTTTTAATTTTCTTCTGTCAAATGGCCAAAATAGGCAGTTTTCAGACTTCCCTTCAATCCAGCCAATTCATATTCTGCAGTTATTCTCTGTTCCTTCAGCCCGAGCCATTTGAATATAGCACAGGGTGTATTTTCTGGCATTCTCTGCAGCTCAGTCCTCATCTCTGCCAACCTGTTAAACAAATGAGTGATGAGCCCGAGCTCTGCCGCCGCCACAACCGCCGCCGCTGCCTGCTTTCTTTCCTTCTTTCTTTCCTGCCTGCTGTATCGAAGCGAGCGATGGATGTAATGGAGGGAGGGAGCGAGGGGGGAAAAAATCAATCTGCCTTTCACAAAGTCTTCATTAGTTTGCCTTTTGTCAAACGGCTGGGTCAAACCCAATTGGGCGGCTTCCTACACCACCAGAAAGGTCAAGTCAATAAAATATGTGTGTGTGTGTGTGTGTGGTCTGATAAAGTTATGCGAGTCCATACGCAGCGTGGAGAGGTTTGAGAGGGAGTGCTTAGCACGATCACGGAGAGGTGAAAAAACCTTTTGTAAGGCTCGTTAGATAACATCAGTATAAAAATGCCAAAAACGCTGCCCGTGAGTTTGTTCTCGAGAAGACGGCTTATTTTCAGCAGTTGTCAGGGTGGAAACGTAGCACAGATTTTAAATGTAGTCTTGTTTTTTTTCTTTTTTAGGTTTTGAACTCAATTGGTCGGATTTAATAAAAAAAAAAAAAAACACATGGCACATGGCCGATGGCCGATAGCTGCTTTGGCTCCCATTTCTGGTTGGATAATGAAAGTAATAATATCACCAAGACTTCGGTGTTCATGTTTTATTGTAACATCTTTGTTGTCAATAATTGTGTGCTCCCGCTGGAGTGTTCATTTTACTGCCAGAACCAGCTTTTCAACCAAACAGCCAGTCGCTGATTATAGATTTTCTCTCCCTCTTCAGTTTCATCATTCTCTCCTCTTTTCCCCAGACGGCCGTCAGCCCGTATTGATCAGTGTAATGTTGCTTTGCAGGTAGGCCCGGCCTCTGTTCATCGTATTATCAACACTTAGCACCATTAAGCACCAATCAGGCTATTGGGAACGACACGTTTTATGACCCCCATCGGGTCAGCGTGTCTTGGCACGGGCTGTGCTTGTTAGGAGCGTGGGAATCTGTGAGATATAGACGGAAGTTTATTTTATTTATTGACTTGGACCTCACTGAGTGGATGATCGTTGATTACTCAGTGGTGGACAGTGAACTGAATCATTACATTGACACGGAATAATTAGATTTGAAGAGGGTGTCCACATCGGAGTAGAGAGGAAGTGCTCTAGATTGTAACAATATCAGGGAAGGGAACACCTCTTATTTTGGAAATTAAGGCGCTACTATAACTACTCTATAATTTCATAAATGCAACAAACTGTAGGCTGTAGTTCAGTGTAACTATATATAATATCTTCATTTTAGGGATTTTGTGGCTGAGGATTATTTTTATTTGGCAAAAAGCTTGCAGACCCCTGATCTAGACTTTGTACTGAACGGTGTGGTTTCTATTCTCTTTGCTCTTTGCTCTGTCAGCCTGATAATGTGACTCAGCAGGCACTTTGCTCCTCCGGTGATAAAGCCTTAATGGTTTACCTGCTGTGGAATATTTATATAAATAAAAGGACACGTTCACACCTTTTTTTTAGTTTGGTTCATTTGGACTCTACCATAGAGAAATAAACAGATATTGCTGGTGCTCAGCTTTAGACATTATTTTCTAAATGAACCAAGAGCTGTCAGCATTATTAGTCTAGACTTGCAACTGGACTCTGTGTCACGACTAATGGCAAACAGGAAGGAACTAGTGATCAGGACGCCTGCCTGGGCGCCGTCCTTCAGAGGTGTTCTGGGAACCTGTTGGAGGGAAAAAGGCCTCAAAGCAAGCGTGTAGTCATCGAGGTTTGGTTCACATTTTCGAGCACCTGCTGAAACACAGCAGGTGTGGACACGGTTGTTATTTCTTCTTGACAGTTCACATCCTGTAAAATCACATCCTGTCGTTGGTCCTCTTTGCTTTCACGCTGCAAACAAACACATCGAAGTTTGACTGGAAGCACAATGAACTTCTTCCTATCCAGGCCTGTCTTGGTCGGGTTGTTTGGTCTGTATCAGAGATCAGTGGGGAGCTTTCACACCTGAACCAAACAGAGTGATGTGTGAGAGCGCCCTGAGCTCAATATTGACAGTTCTCCGCTGTCTGGTGCAGAATATCAGAGCTTTGTTTGTTCCTGAGAAAAATCCATTTTTAGTTTTGGTGATACTGCATGAAAATATGAGTTGAATTTTTGAGTTTTGGTGAAGCTGGCGTTCAGTTCTGTTGATCAGATTGGCTTTGTCTCATCGTTAAAGTTTGATTGTCGACATTTCACCCAGGATGTTTGAGAAGTCTGCTTGCAGGGCTCGTTAGAAGACTCAATGAACGATCAGATAACTTGTAAACACCGATTTCCTCCGTTGTTGTCCGTTTACTTGCAACCGTTGTTGTATCTCACTGTGCGTTTGTGCCAATTCCTCATTCCCTTTTAGTCTTTTGTGCTCTGAAACTGGACACTGATATCGTGTTTGATAGAGGTTTCGGCAACAATGAACTTCCTCCAAGAGGTCAGGATAAAGGATGTGGAATTGCCAGTGTGTCTTTTTAAAAAGAAGAAAAGGTCGACCACGTCAATCATTATCAGCATCTTTCCTGTTTGTTTGTCTGTCAGTGTCTTATGAAACAACCAGGCCATGAAATGTTTCTAGCAGTTGTAGTTCTTGGAAGTTCGTCACTGTGTTGCGGTTGTTCTAAGTGTTTGATAGCTCCACGTAGAGCAGCATGTGCAGCAGCTGCAGCTAACCATCATGGAAACAAAGTATTAAACCCACGTTTCTGTCAGCAGAGACTCCTGGGAGACAACATCCTTTTTCCAGCAGTACAATACTGACCCATATATGGCTGCTGAAATACTAAACCGCTTAGGAAATCCCTCACTGATCCCCGAAGAACTGGTCCCAAGGCTGCTAGATGGATAATGTCCTCCGTCTCCGTGCTGCGAGAACATGTGAGGTGGAAAAATGGTTAGGTGCTGAGTTTTGCTCCAAAAAAACATTGGTCAGAAGTTTTCTAAGCAGAAAATGTCAGGGCTCCCGTGGGCCTTGCCTCCATTTTGTCCGGCACAAAAGGAAATGTGGCAAGCAAAAACTAAGTCGGCACACCCCAGTGACAGAATAACAGGTTAATTTGACTGTCACAGCTCAGTCGGCTCCCTTATTTTATTGTGAAACCAGAAGACAACAATACTGTCTAATATCTAAGTATTTGTTGCCAGTTTTGAACAGGAAAAGTACGAATTATTGAACTTTTACCCTTTTTCTGGTATTTTGTCAAAACTTTTGCCCTGTGGTGATGGTGCCATCCATTTTCTTCTACTTATCCGGGGTCGGGTCACAGTAGCAGCAGATTTAGACTTCCCTCTCCTCAACAACACATTCCAGCTCCGCTTGAGGTGTTCCAAGGCTAGATTGGCTATGTAGTCCCTTCAGTGGGTTCTGGGTTGGACAGCCTCCAAAGGAAGCCGCCCATGGGGCATCCTAATCAGATGCCCGAACCACCCCAATCTCCTTTCGACACGAAGGCGCAGCAGCTCTACTGCGAGCTCCCTCCGGATGTCTGAGGTCAAAGGCAGAGCCCGGCCATCCTGCGGAGGAAGCGTGACCTCAAAAGCCCATGACCACAGGTGTGGGTTGGAACATAGATGGACTGGAAAATCGAGAGCTTTGCCTTCCGGCTCAGCCACAACAGTCCGATTCAACGTCCGCAATACTGCCGATGATCGTGAAGCAGACCTTGAGATACTTGAACTTCTCTTGAGGTATCAACTTGCTCCCAATTTGGAGGGAGAACCATGGACTCCTACTTTGAGGTGCTGACCGATAGAAGTGAAGTCTGTTGATGGAAGTAGACATAAAGAATTCAAACCTTCTGTTGTTTCTGTTCAGTCACATCTGGTGTTTTGGTTATCATCAATAAAATAGTTAGTCAATGGATTGGCAGTAGAGGCTGCTTCAGAGCCAGTGGACTGTTCTAGTTTGATTGTTTTTCTCCAGGCCGGTTGCACCAAAGCAAATGAAGCTTTGAAAGACTTCCATTGTTTCCAGTCAGCGAGTAGAGATTTAAAACTGTCTCGAGTCATCTTACAGTTGAATGGGAAATACATTTGATACTTTTTCAAATCAATCTGCGCTTGCAAATGTATTTCCATGCAGCTCTGATGACAATAATAAAAGCACGGTGATGAATTGCATCACTCAAGTGATTTTCTGCAAATTGATTTTTATACCAAAGCGGAAACAAATGGCAGCCCGCAAGGCGAGAAGACGCTCAGAAAATATCTGAAACACGACGGCGCGGTTTGAAAAATGGTCATCCGTAACGTAAAGTGTACATGATTTATAGTAAAACAATATAAAAACACTTGAGTGATCCTTCCCGCCTCGAGGAACAGATGTCTAACCACTTAGTGCACAGAGAGTTATTTCATCTTCCATTTTTCTGCCTCTGAACCCACCGATGGACCCTTTTCACGGCAGACATTTTGACTGTCGAAGCAGGCGTTCGTTTCATTTAGTGTCGAGGTATGGAGTCCTGGAACTGTCTCGTCTGGAAGTCAGCATATCTCCTGTGCAAAGGGTCTGTTGTAGCCTTTATTTGTGGCATGCTTGGCTTCGTGTCAGCCAGTCACGTTCGCAGAATCGTGTTTCGTGAGCTTGACCCTCACCGGAGATAAATTTGTCCCTTTATTTGCCCGTCATTAATCTGCAGCTTGCCAAGGAAATTGCTGCACCTGGGTTACCGGCTATTTTATTTGCACTAATTCTAATCATTCGCATGCCGTGCTTTAGTTAACGCTGTGCGCACACAGGTGCCACGAAACGGCACCTGCAGATGGCTGTCGGGCTCTGTCTGGAAAAGGGCGCTTCAGCGGCAGACCGCCTTCGAACGCAGGTGCGACCGGTCACAAATAATGGCTGCGTTCCATTTAGGTGTGACGGGAACGGAGCCTTCATTAATGGTATCGGCAACACCTGGGACTTGAAGCCAGTGAACTTCTTAGTGCATAACTGTCCAGTGCACCACATCTAACCCTAAAAGTGAGTCACACCTGTAGCTCCTTTTTCCATACATTCATACGTGAGACCTTTTTCATGCAGTCCCTTTGCACAGAGTGATGCACACTCCATCCGTCTGTGAAACACATACATACTCTGACGCAAGAAGCTTCATTTTGATGCTTGTTTTTTGCCGTCTTGATCATAGTGAATGTTTAATGCGCTCTTATTTATTCCACGATTCTGTGTGTGTGTGTGTGTGTGTGTGTGAGACTGCACCCATAGATTTCCTTGTGTGAACTAGCAGCAGTGGCAGTCTGGGCTCGGAGATAGGGTTGAGAGAGATGCAGTAATTTCTTTTTTTTTAGAGGTGCGCACTGTTTCTTCCATCCCTGCATGGCGAGAGAGGGAGTGGGGGTGGATGTAAAGGGAGAGATTAAATTCAGGATAGCATAAACACAGACGTGCCTGGAGCAACCGAATCTACAACCACGTGAAGAAGCACGCTCAGAAGTTCTCCCGTAAGAGCTAACAAGCACAGGCATCAGCTTTAACCTCAGCTGAAATCAAACGTGTGCTCGTCTCTGCCGTTTCCTGTACCGTTTGGAAGTGATCTCTCCGATTAAAGCGGCATCGACCTGTAGCTACATTAGCAGCAGCTTAAAGAAACATTCCTCAACATTTTCGCTCTCACTGACCAGCTGCTGTATTGTCGAAGTGAGTCAATCAAGTGCTCTACGTGATAGGGCTTCCAGTAAAGTTGCTTATGTGACTGGAAGTCATGTGTTTTTACATGCTGCTTTGAATAAAAAGAACAGATATGAAAATCCATCGAGCCGCTTGTGTTGGCGCCCTGTGTAAATATGTAAACATGCAAATTGATGAGCTGAATTCAACAAACAACAAACTTTGGCGACAACTGTTTCAGTAAGTTTTCATTATTGGCCTTCACCCACGGGTTTCCAAAGAGCCATTGTGGAGCTCAGAGTGCCGTGGCTTGGCACTCTGCTCCTGCCTAGTTTAAACCCGGGTGAAGATGTGGAGCGTTGGTGGAGCAGAGGCACGCTAAATGAAGCCTGGGTGCTCAAACGAGCCATCTGTAACGACACCCGCCTGTCAATCAAAGCGTCCACGCTCTTAATCCTGCATAACTTTAAGCCTTAATATAATGTGAACAGGTGAGTTGTATATAAATTCACCCTCAGTACAGTTGTCATGAACGGGGAAATTAGCTACAGAGACCAAAACAGTTTTTTGTACCAGGCTGTAAACATGTTTATTTCTGCTGTCTAACATGGGGACTTATGGAGACTGACTCACTTCTGCAGCCAGCCTCAAGGTGGACGTTTGAGGAACTGCAGTTTTTGGCGCTTCAGCATGGATTATAATCATGACACCGGTACTTGTTAAAACTACAACAAAGAATTGTTTTCATCTATTTTCGATTCATAATGTCGTGAATGTTTATTTTAACATGGGGACTTATGGAGACTGGCTCGTTCTGCAGCCAGCCTCTTTTTGGCCAGTGGTTGTCGACCCAAAGCAGGACGGAGGATTTCGCCCGTGAAGGCCTGAAGTTGATGATACGCCGATGTCCTTCTATTGCCGTCACAGTGCGACAGACGGCCGTCCAAGTCGAAAACCAATCCAGCGCGTCTGAATGACTTTTCCATAGATCCATTTTTAATGTTCAGACATCTGATTCACCTTCAAAGTGATTTTTCAGAAGTTTACTCCAACGCCGTGTGGAAAAATCAATCGTGGCCCGCAGAGCACTTCCAATCATCCTCGGAGAGAAGCGTCTCCCTTCTGTCTCTCTTCTTCTTCTTCTGTTTTCTACGTCGTCATTCATTACTGCTTCTGTGAACCTTGCATCACTGTTTCACACGTCGGCGTGCGCGTATGTTTTCAACGTAATGACACGTGAAATATTTTCCACCGTCTTACCGACGTCCGTTGCTTCCTCTCAGTGAGATGGCAGGGAGTGAAGCAGTCAAGCATCTGTACTTCACCACACACACACACTGGGGATGCTGCTTTGGCAGGTGTCGTATAAGTGTGTGTGTGTGTGTGTGTGTGTGTGTGTGGTCTAAATGCTGGTTGGCTGTCTGATGCCCTTATCTGCCCAACAACCATATTGTCACCTAACAGCCCTCTTTCTTTCCCTCACACACACACACACACACACACACACACACGCCTGTTACAAGCATGTTAGTCCCAAGTGTTTCCCCGGAGACGAGCTTTAGGTTTCAGCTTCACTTCCACCACAGCAGAAACACACACACACACACACACACACACACACACACTTCACTCCCCCTCTTGTTTTACACACAACCTCTCAGTTACAGATTACTTAAGACACCTTGGAGTACACGGGGTCATTACCCGCCAGATCTTTGCACACCAGTTAATGATTTACCATCATCACTGTGTGTGTGTGTGTGTGTGTGTGTGTGTGTGTGTACACACACTCAATCAATGCCAGCATTTCATCTTAGGGGACCTTTGCTGGACGTTCACCGGCGCTCATCTCTGGTAACTCGTATTGTTGTAACAGTAACACACATTTGACTTCATGTTTGTCACGCTGCCCATTCAGCAGCTGTCAGACTTGGAAAGAGCTTCCAGAGCTCTGCTTCGTTTTGTGGGAAACTTCTTCGTGTCCTA
Source organism: Nibea albiflora (assembly GCA_014281875.1). NCBI lineage: Eukaryota > Metazoa > Chordata > Actinopteri > Sciaenidae > Nibea > Nibea albiflora. Next base: position 18,531,932 of record CM024802.1, on the reverse strand, counting down.
AACTTCACGTTCCAGGCGTCAGTGTCGTTTTTTTCTGTCAGATTTGGGAACCTAATCATCATCCCATCACGTCTCAGGAGCCAGACTTTGTTAACTTGCTCAGATTTGGTCACTTTTCCGGTTTATGTGCTTCTAAATATGTAAATATGCCACATAGTTAACTTTTTTTCCGGCGGGGTTTGAAACTTTAACTAGAAAACTGCAGAAAATAGACGCAGGACGCTGAAATGCCTGATGCAAAAATGTGAAACGGGCTGAAAAAACATCAAAGTTAAACTGTAAGAATTCAAAAACCGTAAAAGATTTTTAAAAAGCTGAATTGAAGTTTAATAGAACAAAGTCTTAAAGTCAGAAAGAAGTCTGCAGCTTAAAGTATGCAGAAGAAGTGCAGCTTGAAAGTTTTGAAGGTCTGTAGAAAGATTTGAAGGTTGTGCCATTCATTGGAAGGTTAAATTCTGATAAAGGTGAAGATTTAAAAAAAATATGAGCGGTACGAACGAGTAAAATAAGAGCCGGCATGTCCTCAATGAGCTGAAGGTTGTGATATTTGACTGACGAGGCTGCGGCACACATGGACGCCGTGTTTCACGTGCTTCAGACGCCGACAGCAGCAGGAGATGAAGTCATTTTTGGTTTTTAAGACGCTCCACAGTGAAGTTGTTTAAATGTTTTGATGATGCTGCCTTAGACGTTCCGTTAGTTTGAGATCCGAGCCCGTCTTTATGGAAGCGCTTAAAGCGAAGCAGGAGAAAGATAAAAGTGCTAATCCGTCACTTTTATTCCAACTCACACGCTTCAGAATAAACTATATTCATCAAATGTCTTTTTAATTGAAGCGCTCTTCAATGTAAGAGGTCTCTGAAGTCATAATGCATCATGTGAAGCAATGTGTGGATTTCAGAGCAGACGGCTTTAGGTCTTGTTCTGTTTGCAGCTGCTGCTAAATGTGTAAATAAATTTTGTTTCCATTTCTTCAGTTTTCTTTTGCCGTGTTTCTGTCGTTCTGTTGTTGTTAATGCTGCATGTAAAGATAATAACGGAGTCTTTAGCTGTAGCAGTATACCTCTCAGAGTTTTGATAAAAGGCCTTTGTGACTGAAGGACGCGCTGCGTTTCTAACTGCGTGCCTCCACAGTTCATCCTCCCGCTGTCGTTCGTTTAGTTTGGTTTCCTCTCTGTCGCTCTTTCAGGCCCGAGCGTGCAGCGAGACAGCAGCCTGTCTGAAGGCTGACAGTCTGTTTGAGTTTGTGAGTTTGAAGCAGACAGTGAGAAGTTTGAGAACGTTAATGTAGACGCGGAGCTACACTGTAAAAAAACAAACACAAATCCTGAAATGTATTTTTTCATTTTACAGTCGTTTTTTTATTTTATTTTATGCCTAAATGTTTAAAATGACTGATATTATCTGTAACCTGACTAGTATTATGCCAATAATTCTAATAATACTGTTTTTTCTCCCTCTTGTAAAGAGAAATTACATTGAAATAAGTGACAAAAAGTGGCTCATTATATACGTTTATTTGCATAGTGACATTTTTCTTGTTAATTTTAAGATAAAAATAGACTTTTCTCTGCAAAACCTTGACTGCTAATGTCAATAAATACATTTTTTCTTTAGTTTTTTTACATGATTTTACTTAAACGTCTGTGTTTTCGTGGGGTCTCTTATCGATTTCAGCTGTAGGGAATCAAACAGTGGCGTGTTTTGATGTTGAAGTGAAGTTTTCTGACTCTGGCTGTGTTTCTCCTCTGATGTTCAGACACTCTTTGGAAAAGAACCAACTGTAATCTGAGTGTGATGTTCTGCTGATGCTGCTGACAGGAAACAGTTGTAGACGTGTGTGTGTGTGTGTGTGCGCTTAAGATCTTCCTGCTAGATTGGACTTGTTGGTGCCCCAGAAAGCCGTTGCACCTTAAACACAGAGCCAATTAGCATAGAGCTATTGTGTGTCTGAAATAGCTTCAGCGCCCGGATCCTAATAACAGCAGTCAGCCTCGAAAATCCTGAGCGGTTAATCCAATTAGAGTCAACACGTAGGGATCCTGAGCATTAAATCCAATAACAGTTAACGCACAGGAATGTGTAGCAGTGAAACATTCTGAATCAGAGAACTGCAGCCTTCACCTGTTAATTAATTACATCTGGAAACTCGAGCCTGCGTCCAGACTTCTAAATTTCCATCCATATCTCAGACTTTGAGCGATATGTTGCAGCGTATTCGCAGCCTGTCCTGTTTTTCCTCACGTCTTCATCTTCTCGTCACGACTCTCTCCATTAGGCATCATTATGTAAGCCGGCCCGTTAACCCTCTTTCTCTAGTTTAGATGAGGAGGCAGTTTATCTCGACTCTCCTCTCTGTCTTTGCAGGTCGCGCTCTCTCGCAGGGATTTTTTCTATTTCGCGCGACAGGAAGCTCATGTTCATTCTGCCGCTGTGTCTTACTACAGCAGCACCTTCTCACATCTTCATTAGCGTGTTAGCAGTACGTGGCGGTGTCTGTAAATGAGAGCCTGAAGGCGACGTGGCTGCTTTAAAATGAGCAGCTACACTTACAGCTTCCCCCACAGAAAACAAGTAAATTCACACCTCCTAATCGCAGGTGGCAGCAGCTGGCTTCTCTTTAAACGCTAAACATAAATTATAAAGTGTGTGTTCAAAATTACCGTATGTTAACGTGTACGAAGACGGACGGGCAGCTAAGGTTCGCTGAGTCCTCGAGCGACTGCGATGAGGTCGGTCGAGGACTGTGAGGGCGTTGATTGACATCCTACCAGCCGTTGTTGAAACTGGAAGGACCGCGTCGTCGTTCTCATCGGTTCATGAATGTAATTTATGTTTAAATTACGTTGTGATTATGTTTAAATTACGTTCCCCTCCAGCGTGAGCAGAAGGCTTTTTTTAAAATAGCTGTTTTTAACACTTGTGTAGCGGCAGTTTCCCGTCGTTTGCACAGGCTTTGAATCGGCTTTCGACTTCCTCTCATGTTGTAGTGCTCGCGTCAGGCGCTCGAGCACACATCTTTAACGTGACGTGCATATAGGAGCGGTAATTAGCGGGCTCGCTAGCTCTAATTAGTGGGTTTAAATGGAGGAAGGCTATCAGCTAGCTGTCCTTTTGATGTGTGTGTGGGAGACGTTATGCAAATGAAGTGGCTTTTGTTCTGTGCTTTGTGTGTGTGTGTGTATTTAAAGTAAGGGCACATGTGAAGATGGAGCAGCGTTTCTGATGTCACCAGTTATCCACCTGTCTGCTCGGTTAAACCAAAGCTAAAGCGACTCGAGTGTCTTTGTGGAGATGCAGGTGGAGCACGAGATGAGAGGTAACTGAGCTAATTACGCCCCCCCTCTCTCTCTCATCTCTCGAGCATGGTATGGCATATTCCCCTTACGTGCTGCAATCTAATAACCAGTTGAAATCAGAGTCTATTCATGCAGCCGGCTCCTCAGCTCGCATGATATAACCTGCGGAAGACCGTTTCTGATTGAAGCGTTGTCAGTCGTGCTCACAGTGTGAATAAAAGAGTAAACTCCTGGGAGAATCACGGCGACGTGCGGGCATCTATTCCTCTTCTCTAGCGCTCAGGGTTTGTTATTCAGCACCTGCACAGCTCTCGTGTTCGCGTCTTTTTAAAAGTGCTTTGAATTGATATCTTTCTTTTCTCGCCACCTGCTCTGTGCCTTTGTGCCCCCTGCAGATGCCATTTCTTGACATCTTTGTCAGTTTGTCCTGGCAGTTAAAGTGCTGTCAGGATTGTTCACTGTACAATTTCACTCAGATCTGTACTAAAGTGCATCTAAAATATGTCCTCCTTTACTGCTGTATTGTTACATAAAGAGAGCGACTGTTGCTCTCAGACGCCTCCTGGTGGTTGTTGGTGCTCACGACAGCTATAAATAGTTAGGGAACGACCGATATCGTCAAAAATTTAACAAAGAGTTTAAATTAAGTTGCTTTTCTCCTCTTTCTATAATTATGGATTGAATTTTGGGGGCTTTGGATTATTCAAAGTACAAAAAAAAGCAACTTAAAGACACCATCTTGGCACTAATAAGTATTTTTCTGTGTTTTATAAGATTTTATACGCTAGATTACGAATCAAAAAAAGAAGAATCAGGTTAGTTGATGACGAAAACGGTTGTTAGTTGTAGTTAACAGCGCCATTATAGATTCCTGTGGTACAATTATAATCAAGCAACAACTTCTGTGGCTGTGAAGTGCCAAAAGCTGCAGTTCCTCTAACGTCCACTTGAAGCTGGCTGCAGAAGTGAGTCAGTCTCCATAAGTCCCCATGTTAAAGCAGAAATAAACATGTTTACAGCCTGGTTCAAAAAAAAGGTTTTGGTCTCTATAGAGCTCGGTGTTGTCGCAGTTTGAAACTGCAGTTAATAATAGTGAACTCGGCTAATCGCTGCGTCCGTGTAGTGTGTACGGCCTCCTCTGGATCTTCAAGAAAACAGACAATTAATAAAGAGATGAACGTGAAGTGAATGCAACAGCTGAGTGGGAGGAAGTAGAAAAATAGAAATACTGTTCAAACACGTGTAAATTGATTATTTTTAGCCTGCAGGCAGCAGAAAAAAGCTGTAAACACATCGCTTACAGCTTTTTTAATAATGCTAACTTGTTAGCTGGACGTGTAAACAGGTTCTCTTTGCTGGCTTTCGCTTTATTTGAGGTCATTCTCTGGTTCTGCTAAATACTACGAAGCATCCAGCTGCTAGCGTCGCCTGTTGCCCTGCAGGTAGCTCACATTGGGGTTTTTCAGAGGTTTGTCGCTGCAGACCGCTTCCTGCTGTGGCTGATACCTGGGCTGAGGAGACCAGGTGTCAGCAATGACCTGAAAGATGCTAAAATGCTGTTTAGAGCTGAGCAATACTCTGTGTGTGTATCTGAACCACAAATAACCCATTTCACAGTACACGTAGTACTTGTGGTTTTTGATGGCCGTTGTATTGTGGTGCAGCTTTGTGCCGCGCGGCTCTTAAAGCGCTCATTCATATTTTATTGAACCTCACTCACGTGTTCTTGCACATCCGAAGTCGTAAAAGTGACTCGCTGACCTGCTCGTCAGCTCACCACAGTTAGTCGTCGTCATCCTCAGTGAGTCAGCAGCAGCACGAGAGTGAAAGTGTGTGCACGCATGCAAACTACTACTACACACATGCGTTTATACACTCGCAACAGGACTAGGGGCGCTCAGGTTGTGTATTGGACGGTAATGCGATCCCCTGGGAGACTTCGGCTCAGGCTGTGCACCGGCTTCATGTGTCTATATGCTGCATTCAGGTGTACAAAGCTGGCATTGTGCATGCAGCAGGTGATCACCACGTATACAGAATGCTATAGGCAGGTAAGAGCTCACACATAACAAAAGAGAGGAGCCCTGTGTGTGCACAGACTCTCCATCTGAAGGTGGAGGATAAAGCGGTTTTAGCGAGTCTAATCCAGGTGCTGGTTTTAGAAAGCCCGGGGACGGTGTGTGTGTAGCCGGGATTAACAAAGCAGACAAACGCTGAGCTCGGAGGTGGAGCCACGCCTGACACCCAAATGAGTGTCTGGGTGTTGGATTGGAAAGTGTTCACGCTGCTATCGAGCCTCCAGCCAGCAGCAGATTAAAATAAGATGAAACTCCAACAATTCCTGCTGGGTGGAGCGGGCGGGCTCCAGCAGCAGATAACGGGACTCGGCACAGGCGAATGTTCCCTTTTTTTTTTTTTCCCACGAGGAAAATCGAGAGATGTTTGGGTTTTGTTTTTTTAGCAGGGGTGAGCCAATCAATCTGCAGACTGTCATAATTAGCTGACAGACGTTTTGCCACCTGATGCAGAGAAAAACATCATCAAGTCGACCCCTGTCTCTCTGAATGACTCCGTCTGTGCAGCTGCTTTGCTGCTGGATTTAAAAAAATACAAACAAACAAATAAGTTGGCATGTTTTCTGAGCGCTCAAAGAGTCGGTTGAACTCGCACAGGATGTTTCAGAACATGTCGGCAGATGTTGAGCTCCTGCTTTTGTTCCTCGTCGTGAGAATCTGTTCGTTTTTGTTCAGTCCATCAACTCCTCTTTTAATTTGTAGCCTTCTTAGTTGTATGATTTAACAGTGACGGGTGGATTCAAGAGCTGCCGTCACTTGAAGTTTAGATAGATCGCTCTTAACTCGATTGTGAAGAATACTGATGGAGGTTGATTGATTGTCTCCGGTTCTTTGGTGGCTGATGGCGAAACCACGCTGAGCGAGCAAGACAGCTCCGATCTCCACACGACTCCAAATCCCAGCCGGAGTGTGTCAGAAGCGTCATGCCCGCCAGATTTTGTTAACTTGCTCAGATTTTCTGATTCACGTGCTTCTAAATGTGAAAATATTCTACGTAGTTAAACAGTTTCCCAGTTTTAAGAGCTGCGCGGGGTGTTTTATTTTGAAAACCAACCAGATTCTCTGTGTCTGACTTCCTGTCAGCTCCTTATTTTCTTTGTCTTTAATGATATTAAACTGAATCATTTAACGTTTTGGACTGTTGTTCGATGAAAACAAGATATTAAAGCATGTCAGCTTCTGCTTAGGAAAGTGTGGTGCTGGTTTTTATTGCACATGTAAAAATATTGAATGATTTATGAATATGGATCGATGCAGACAAAACATTCGTTGTAGCACAGAAACGGTTCCTATGGCGCGTTTGTCCCCATAGAGACGACTGATGACATGAACTTCATCACAGTACTTTAGAAAATAAAAAGGATTCTCATCAAATCATGTGTTTATTTACAAAAATGTACACTTATGGATAAATATGTCACGATAATAAGACTCAACTATCGGCCTTCGCCTTGAAAATCCAGTTTTCTTCAGGCTATAAACAAACCCTCCATTGTAGAAAGATGACTTAATTCTCTTGATGATTGTCCTCTTTAACTCTCTTCATTTGTCATCCTCTCTCCTCCTCCTCTCTCCTCCTCCTCCTCCTCCTCCTCCTCCTCCTCCTCCTCCTCCTCCTCTTCCTCCCTGTCAGATGATGAAACATGCGTGGGACAGCTACAGACGCTGGGCCTGGGGTTCCAATGAGCTTAGGCCCGTCTCCAAGCAAGGCCACTCCAGCAATCTATTTGGTGAGTGTGAACCTGCACACACACACACGCACACACCACACACACGATTGATCTGTCGTCCCTGCCACCGGCGGCCTTGGCCTTTAGATTAGCAGCCAAATTGGCCGTCAGTTTGAGCCATCCGTCTATGGAAGCCTCTAAATGTCAACTTTATCATGTATTTATATTCTGTTTGCGCCACTCGCCAGTTGTTTGGCGTCCGTGCTGCTAATGAGAGCGCGAGCGTCATCTTATCCTTCCGCTTCACACGTTATTTCTCGCTGATAAATCTTAAATTCTCTGTCTGTCTTTTGGGCTTGTCAGATAACACACACACACACACACACACTCAGCGCGCCGCTCGATGACCGCGGGGCCTCGTTAATAAATATAACATGCTTGTGTTTGTGCGTGCGGCAGAAGCCAAATTAAACTGGGATAATGTTGCTGTTTTAAGTCTCGGCCTGTTTTTCTTCGGCTCTGAGATGGCTGGCTTGAAAACAGGACTCTGAGAAGTGCCGCCAACGTAAATATAAAGCAGAGAGGATCCCACGGATCTGCTATGACAGCGCACGTGCCAGCAGCAGAGTGTGTACGACTCATTAAAACTCTGATGCCATGATCGCATTTAATCTGTGTTTGGTTTTCTTCTCGTTGTGCGAAGAGATAAAGTCACCGGGGACTTGATATTTCTCTGCAGAGGAGGTGACACGATACAATAAAAGAAACGCTCCGTGTTTACGGAGGCTGCGTTCGACATTCGAGTCGCGTCGTGTTTGCAGGTGTGTACGCTAAGTGTTTGCACACATGATGAATACTGTAATTTATTCTGACTGATTGGATTAATATGAACGGGAATTGGATTTTTAATTTCTTAAGATCTCTCTCTCTCTCTTTCTCTCTCTCTTGACCTAATTAAAATCTCGGTGAGAATATTTGTTTGGATACCTTCAGCTCCAGGTGTGTGTGTTTGTGTATCAGTGGGTGGTGTGTGTGTGTGTGTGTGTGACAGTTGAGAGCAATCTCTTGAGAGATTTGTGTGAAAGGGTTAGCTGTGCCTCCTCTGCTGATAAGGCTGATCCTTTGATGCCAAATACTCACTTACTTTATCTGGGTTGAAGTTTCCTGTCAGCGTTTCTCACCCTCTCATGTCAAGGTGCAACTCTTTTTCTTCTTAACAGTATATTTCCATCAAGATATCTTCAAGAAAACAGACAATTAATAGAGAGATTAGCGTGAGGTGAGTGCAACAGCTGAGAGGGAGGAGTAGGAAAATGGAAATACTGTTCAAACACGTGTAAATTGATTATTTTTAGCCCGCAGGCCTGTAAACACATCGCTTACAGCTTCTTTTTTTTTGTTAAAGTTAACTTGTTAGCAAAGACTAACCTGTTGCTTACATGAGGTTTTTCAGAGGTTTCAGCCACTGCAGGCCGCTTCCTGCTGTGGCTGAAACCTGGGCTGAGGAGAGTGGTGAGAGTTGTGGGTCCAAAACAAGGAGCTGAAAGACGCTAAAATGCCCTTTTAGAGCTGAGCAACACTCTGTGTGTATCAGAGCCCATTTCACTGTACACACAGTAATCCCATTCACAAACGATTCATTACCAAAATAGATTAACGCAGCTTTAAAGAACATTTTAGTAAATTATCCTTCAGTGATTTTATTTATTTATTTCTTTATTTTAAATCAAAGGTTACAGACTTTGAAATCTTCTAATGCAACAAATATCAAATATCCTGTTCTGGAAACAGTTTTCTTACTATTGTAATCAAATCTATTCTCCGGTAGGTAAGTAGATGGTGATTGTACTAAGTTAGACCGTAGAAGATGAATGAAAGAAATGAATATGAAGTAAGTAGTTTTCTAACAAAAACACCAACTTCTGATCACTCCATGTCGATTCCAGGCTCCAGTTAACATCTTCTGGTCAGTCCCGTCCACATCAGGATATAAATAATTCATCTGATTGAACAGATACAGATGAAGATAATGGCGTACTCGCTCATCGCTAGTAATTAGATTGCTGAAGCTGACCTCCGCGGCCTGTGATTGGCCGTGATTGACGGAGTTTTCTCTCTGATTATAGTGATCCTGCGCGAGTCCTTCCTGCAGGTATCTTCACTGCATGAAAAAGACAAAGAGCCGGGCTTCATGACGCAGAGTTATTTTTGAACATCAAACCTCGGGAGGTGTTGCATCATTAGAAGAACACAGTCTGCATTATTTGTGTCAAGGTGCTCGAGCTGAGCTGTTGATTTTATTCCGTTTGCTACGCACGTTTCTGTAAAACTGTCAGGATGACAGCACTAGGAGCGTACGTATATATGTTGGGAGTTACAAATGAAATACGAAGCCGCACGCTTGGGTCAAGCCTGTTTTGTTCAATTTAAGCTCTCAGATGACTCTTCAGATCCAGACTCTTTGAATCTGTCAACAAAAGGACTCTCAGACCACTGGGGATATATTTTTTTGGTATATTTATGGAAATATTCTGAACGGGGCAGGACGACTTTGCTGTCATCTTAGCGAGGAGTTAAAAGTTTGATTGAAACTCATCCAGTAACTCAGTCACACGTAACAGACTTCGCCTTCGGGAACACGCCAAAACCTCGACTAAGTCTATTCTATTACACGGCGTGGAAAGATTTACAGGCTCATTTTTAATGATTGCCTTCTTATGTTTAATGAGGAAATTCAATCAGCTTTGTGTGAACTGCATGCACTGTTTCATTACCGGAATTTGTCATACGTAAACGCGGGAAGAGAAGAGAGGAAAGCAACTGTGGGAATACTAATTGTTAGATTAGTCTCTGCGTTAGTCTTTCTCAGTGTTTCTCTCTCTCTCGCCTTCCATCCTTCATGTCGGAGCTCTAGAAAAGTAAATAGGTTTTAGTTGACTGCTCCAGCAGACCCACTTCCATCAGTAAATAAGACAGCTTCGCCTCAGGGCCTTGTCACAGCTGTTTCCAAGTCCTATAGAACAAGATGTATGACGATAATATTAGCCCGACGCCACTTTCCGTACCTGAGGCTATTTCCGCCGGGACGCAGTAACCTTAAGATTGCTGCTTCAAACCAGCCAGGAGAATTGGAAAATTAAAAACTTTGCCAGCCGTTGTAAGAAGGTTCGCAATGCACTTTCCAAATAATAAATCACATCGTGAACATGATACATATTACGAGAAATACTTTGAAAAAGTCTGAGACCCGCTTTACTGCTGTTCCCCTTCAGAAGCCCCAAAAAACTAAACTCCTGTTCCTCGACACTTCAGGTTACAAATATGCTTCTTTTTACGATATCCAAGCTTGAACTCGTGATTATTTTGATTACTGACTAAGCTGATGGTCAGTTAATCGATGTATTCAGTCACGAGAATGTCCAAAACTCAAAGATGTTCAGTTCATCATCTCCAGAGAATGCTGGCCAGCTATCGGCCAATAGACTAATAAACACAGAGTTTCAGCTCTAATAGAGCTCTTCAATCATGATTTGTACTTCACTGTGTTGGATTCTTCAGAAATCTAAAGTTTTGATGAGAACTCAGATTCTTAAGAAGTAAAAACAGGTTGGCTGGTTTTTAAAGGAGTAAAAGATTAAACTTGTTTTCTGACTACAAACGTATAAAACACACATCTGCTCCTTCTGCAGCTGTTAAATAGAAGAAGACTGCAGACTGGGTGGATCCTTTTTTGTGTGGAGCGAGGTTGAATCTGTCCCCTCTGTGGACAGAGGACAAGTCTTCGTCCTCAGACGCCAGCTGTGCCGTCAGCTGTTTGCCTTTTATTTTCTCGTGTTCTTGGCTGCACATTGCACCAGTTTAGGTTTTTATGCACTGTAATGTTTACTGTATTTTTGGGTTTGTAGTACATTTTTTACAACATTTTTCAGCCACTAAATACTTGAAGACACTTGAGCGCTCGACTCCGGCTTTTAACTGACAAACATTACCAGAAAACGCTTTTCATGTCAGCTCTCAGATGCTAAATTTATGGACCTTGGTTTCTTCTCTTGTTGAGTTTTTCTTGCATTCGCTCTAATTACGGCTGCAAAGCAGTTTTCTATTCATTAAATGTCATAAAACAGGGAACGGTTTCACAATTTTCAAGAGACAAATGTGGCATCTTCAAACTGCCTGTCTTGTCCGAAAAACTCAAAACATTTGAGCATTTACGCACGTTTCTGTCAGTTAGCTTCTCGATTGAGTTTCTACTCCTTTCTCTATCCCTTCTTTCATTCACCATGGACAAAATATTCATGAAACTCGTTTCCATGCACCCAAGAACGTCAGGACCGATGATGAAAATCCTGAATTCTTTCCCAGGGTGGGAATTCACCGGCAGAAATAGATCTCACCAAAATGTTGGCAGGCGACTATGTTTATCTTCTCAACCAACTACTTTGGCAGACGACCAATGGTTTGGGCTCTTTTATCAAACCGTATTACGAAATGTGTTTCCAACCCAAACATTTAAATAGCAAAGAGATGATGGAAACACAGCCTGCTGCTAATCTTATATTATTCACAATTTACAGTACATGTTTAAGAGCTCTGCCCGTTCATGTAGCATGTGGAGTGCTGTCTCTAAGTAAACTGTTAGCGTTGGACACTGTTTAGAAGATGAAGTTGCTGATTAAGTGACTCTGGATGAGAACAAACAAACAAAAACTGAAGGAAAAGTTCAGATAGTTCAGCTGAGTCGAGCAGCTGATCACACCTGGAAGAGGCTCAGTTGCTGCCGCAGAAGCAACAAAATGATGAAAACCACCACAGGGATCTTCTTATTGCTTTTTGTCGTCGTTACTGTTGTGGTTGAAATTACCTCATTTACAGATTCGGATGATCAGTTTAAAAGCCCCGAAAACGGATGTCCGCAATCGTTTTTCAGCTAACGTTTGTGGCACACATGAACGAAAGTGTTTGATACCAAAGTCTGAACAGTTTTTCTTGCTTTCCTTGCTGGTTTAAAGGAAGACTTGTGGGGGGAAAAGGGGGATGTCAGATACTTGCCCACCAAACTTAATGCTGATTTTTGCTTATTTCATTCAGAATATTTCATGTTTATAAAGAAATTAAACAAAGTTTTTACAGGTTGGAACATATTTTGACATAAATACACACAGTGAGGGTCTTGGTTTGGACCCCGACTGGAGCCATTCTGTGTGGAGTTTGCTTGGGTTCTCCGGCTTCCTCCCACAGTCCAAAGACATGCAGGTTAAATGGTGACTCTGTTTTATTAAACTGTCGTTTGGGTGTGCAGGGGCACACCCTTATCCAGGACCCTGACCCCCACCTAAAGCCAGCTGCAATAGGCTCCTGATAAGGATAAGTGGTCACAGAAAGTGGATGAATTAGACAACAAATGAGATGAACTCAAAAAGAGAGTTGTTAAGTGTCATACAGCTTCAGTACTGGCGACCAAGTAAGAACTACTTTAAATCAAACTGACATTCAAAAACCTAACAGCGCATACGAGATTAAAATGAAGTGCCATATTGCGATAATAATTGAATTGCACATTGATTGGGTAACTGAAGGGCAGCCTGATTGCTGCTTCATCCAAAGTCTGGAACAGCTTTTCATCAGGGTGCAACAGTTTCAGTCACAAACAATATTTCATCCTGAGCGCCGAGCGTTCGCCCTCTTGTCAACACGGCTCTATAAATATAGTTTGTGCAGCTCACATTTGATCTGTCTGGTTACGGGGAGGCTCGCTGGTAGTGACATTTTGCATTCAATGTCAATAATATTGCACAGAGGTGATTGATTAATTTAATAAAAGTGTGCAGTGTTTACTGTCTCAACGTCCTGTAACTATACGCTGCTTCTTGGCAGAAGTGTGTGATGAGGTAATGCTTGGATTTCATCCTCCTCCTTGTCCTTATCTGCTTCCTTTGTTGCTTCTAATTATGGTTGGACTAAAACAGAGCTTTGAAGGACAGTATTGGTTTATTGTAAGGCAAGATTTAGCTACAACCGAACGTCTTCCTGTCCCCAGAGAGTCTGTAGATTCTTTTGCTAAAATTAAATATATCTAGAGGCGACTGATGGCATCCATCTCTCCGCCTGTCGTTTCCAATCCCTCTTCCCATCTTTTAGCCCTCAACTCAGCTGTCTATAACAAGCACACCGCTATTGAGACTCGCCCACAAGAACAAGTACATCGTCCTGTTTCTGTTCTCAGAGCGGGTCAGATCCTGTCTTGAGTTTGTACTTTGCTAACAGTCACATACTATTCTTTTGTGGCTTCAAGGAGAAACTGTAACCTGCTGAATATAAATGGTAGAAAAGAACCTGCTGGGAGTGAAAATGACAGATGAGTTTCTAAAATTTTCTCTTTTCTAATTGTAAGATTTTATATTTGAGGTTGCACAGGAGTCTTAAAACTGTTCAAGTCTAACGTTAGCTGTCCTTATGAACTCCCGTCAGAACCACTGAGCGCTTTTTCTCACCCAGATCTCCCTGACCAGAATATGTTAAATGTCCCCTGGAAGATGAATTATCACCTTGTTAAGTTCTCCACATCATCAGGAGCCCATTTGGTGCTCACTGCCAGTAAATTGTCAACCCAGCCTTAAGCCGTACCCTGACTCCTGTTGGACATTATAGAATTTAATTTAATCTCAGATCCATTATAAGACAATCAGCCAGAGGTAGAGTTTGTACCCAGGTCCCCTCATGGAGTCCAGTTGACTCTGGCAATTGAAAGAAAGTTCTCTAACACAGTGCAACATGGAGGAGACTGTTGTCCAAATCAATGAACGCATTACTCTGAATGTAATGGATTTCAGATAATCTGGTCCTCAACCTCCTTTAAGCTTATTGCAGGTACAGATTCTTCTCTCACCTGCAACAAAACAGAATTTTGTATTTGGATCAAAGTTGGATGAACGTGTTAAATTATTTTCTTTTTCCACTCTCTACTCAAAGTTCACATCAAAAGAAAGCCGTGATTGTGATTGTGAAATTCAAGGTTAATTTATTCATCACTGCACAACACAATTTCTGCTACACACAAAACAAAAAACAAAGTATTTTTTGTGGTGAAATGTGAATTAAAGACTCTCGATTGGATAAAAGAAGTCGGTGGTACAGAAGTGGATACTTATGTATTGCTTGTCAGACGTCAAAAGAGCAAAGGGTGGATATCAGTTAACATATTTCTCATTGAAAGGTATACATGGGTATTGGGACATATGATACCAGTACCAAAACCCCTGAGGTGATACCAATACCAGTAGTATTTCATTCAATATCTGACGTTGAAGAAGCCACTGGCCTTGCAAACACTGTAGCACAGTCATACTTTTGAATGTTTTGGTGGCATCTCCATCTAATACACCACCTAGCTGTAGCTGCGGTGGTGAGCAAATCACACATCCCAATAAATCAAAGAACTGTTGGGGTGATTGGCTGCAATCGTTGGTAGAGAAGGATCACATGGACGTATCGTTTGACTGGAGAAATACTGCTTGGTACTGATACCCAGCCCTGGGCATGAGGTAAATATAATGAGTCATAGGTTCAGTGTGTGTTCTGTGTAACAAGTAATAGGATTACTGTTTCAGTGAGTAATATGAGTCATTAATTCTGTTTTCCTCTGTCACTTAGCCAACATCCGACAGGACATATGCTCCATCTTGGCAGTGCCTGGTCCAGTCCAGTTTCGAAATTATTACCGAAAATATTCCCAAGAACATGACCTCAACGGTAGAGTCTGAATTTCTGTTTGGAGTCAGCTCCATGCGGCTGGTGCATCCTCTCTTGTTTGGGCATGTTGACTCCAAAAAGGAAAAACACCCTCATACAGGCTTTTATTGTATCTAGATTTTACCGTACTCTAGTCGCTCCAGTGTATCCGTCTGTGGAGTTTCCTGTCTGTGTGGTTTCCTGACTGTTCCTCTTTAATTGACACTGTTGACAAGTCACTGGTTGTGCATCAGAAAAAACAGCCAAACGAGTTAAAGGTTAAAACGTAGGCTTTTCTCGCCCGGGCTTGTCTCTCGTTCTAGCTGAGGGCCAGCACTGGAAGGCGCTCATGTGTTCAACCAACCAAAAAAAACTCCCCTGTGGGGTTTGTGTGTACTTTGTGTGTGTTTCTGCTGTCTAAAATAAACACATTTGACTGGGCCACAGAACATTAAAGGTCACTACTGATGTCTCCTGTTGCAGGCAAAGAGAGAAAAAAGGCAGAATTTTTAGGTTGTTTGCCATCGAGCCCAGTGTGACCTGGACGGAGTTATGACATAAAACTAAGCTGCCATCTGTCTTGTTGGTCTAAATTGTGGGCTGAAAATTTAGAAGAAACTTTTAAATCCGACCACTGTGAAAATATATATCCTGCACATAACTTAGATATGCAAGCCAAAGGATGACGCATACTAGTTTATATAAATGATAATCATAATATATAGAGAGATGGATAATCTGTGCAGCTGATATATTGGCTTTTTGCAAATACTGCATATAAATATCAGGGTCCTCCAATAAATAACACAAAATGTCAGCACAGGAATAAGAAAGTAAGACATGTCTGAGGTAGCGTTCATGGAAAATATCATAACACAATATTGGCAATGTTCCAGCTTGTTGACGTCATGCCATTATATGCGGTGTAGTATGGCTGAAACTGAAAGTAACCTTGGCTCCACACTGGAGGAGGTAGTTTAAAAACTGGGAACGACTGCAGCCGCGTGGAAGCGGTTCAGTTACGGAAGATCAGATGCTCAACAAACCGTGGTAATACGTATGAAATATAAGAAGACTAAAAGGGGGCAATACAACAAGCAAAAACACCCCGTGGAGAGCCATAAATCCTGCGAGGAAAGCTCAACAGCTGCTGTTCTTAAAAAATACTTTTCACATCGTCAAGAATATCTATCTGTCTTAATCACAGAAACACCTTGAAATATCAGGATGTATTTCAGAGCCATAAACAACTTTAAACAAGGTTTCAAAGACGTTTTTTGTTTCTTTGCCTTCAGACAGTTTAATCGTAAACTAATTTCAGGGACACTTAACAGCAATCAATCATCATCATCATAAAAATCAACAGCTGAACAACTCCTCTCACCTCCTGCATGAGACTGAGGAGCTCCTGCTAGAAGGAGATCTGCCACAGGTCCAACAGCACGACTTTTTCTATAGATTTATTATTAATGAGTAATTTCTAATCAACCTTGTGTATACGAGCTGCTGTGACGAGTGACTGTCCATCATAACATGCTGGTGTTTGGTAACTGGTGGGATTACTGGGAGCATTGGTAGATTATAGTGTTAAAGCGCCAACCCAGAGTTCCCAGTTTGGGTCCAGCCAAGGACTTTCACTGTGTTTGTCTTTCTCTTCCTCCTCGTTTCCCGTGTTTCCCGACAGTCCCACATCAACGAAAAAGGAAACAGATTATGCCCGTTATGTTGCACTGGGACTGCGATGCATTTAACGGAACAGAAACTTGGTGGAAACTTGACACGGATGGTGTTTGTATTACTGGCTGCATTTACCATGGAGATTATCAGCCTGTGGTTTAAAAATGAAATAAAAAAATGGTGCATTCAGCCAATTCTTGATCATTACACACTTCAATCATCTTAATGAATTAATTAGTCTGATTATATAATGGTTGGAAGTGAAAATTACGTACTGTTTGTGCTGCCCTGAGCTCCAAAGTTGACCTTTTCTTATCTAATTAGTCCATGATGTGTGATGTTGAGGTGGATTCATTAGATAAGGTGATAAATAATCACGTGCTCTGCACTTTAATGCATATTTTCCAGCCCCTTCTGCTTCTCAGGACTCGTTGATGCACATTATACTCTGACAGCCTGTTAAGACTTTGGTTATTTGCAGGACAGCTGGATGGATCTGTAGCTACGGGCAATGTGAAGAAGCAAAAGGCCCGTGTCTCTCCTGAGACACTCAGGCTTTGCAGTGGAGGTTATCTGCTTGGCCCTGCCTGCAGTGCTTTAAAAGGCCGTCAGCTGAATGAATGGCAGGCTTTGCCACGGATGCTGCCAGGTTTTTGTGATGGCCTCTCTTCTTTATGTTGTTTTTCCCCCCCTCCTGTCTCCCGTGGCCTTTCCTCCGTGCCCGTCTTATCAATGGCTTTTCTGCTCCTTGTCCCTCGGAGTCATGCTGTATCACTTTACTTCAGCGACAACAGGAGTGCCCAGACGGACTCAAAGCAGAGTTAAAGCCTTCCTTTATATATTACGCTTGACCTTGCGACAAACGGTTCACGTTGAGATCAGTTAAGGTCAGTTTACGCGGCATGGGAGCTCAGCCTTTGTGTTTGCATGAACACAGGTGCCTACTATTTTATTACAGCTTCATCAACAGGCTTTTGTCCTTCAAACACACTTTGTTCTGTCAGTGTAGAGTTGGATTGAGCTGTTGGATTGAGTCCTTGAGTCCAAGCTTTCTGCCAGAAACTGATTTGAGTTGTTGGTTTGAATCCAGCACAGATGTCTATTTAAGCACGGCCTATTATGCCATCAATTACAACGCCATTAAACGTCTCTCAGCTGCCTTTTCCTGCGAGTTAATTCTGACTTTATTTACAGTAGAGATGAGCGCACGGCTACGTCTAATTTACCCTAAAATCAGTCTCACCGAGCTCCTCTGTACATCCCGTAATTCTCCTCATTTCACCTCTTTTTGTGGATGAACAAAGACTTGAGTGTTTCTGTGGTTAAAGTTTTAGAGACCGACTCGAGAGGAAAAGGGTTGTGGCTTTAAGGAGAATGTCTATTAGAGAGAATGAAGAAACAGAGCTTAATCTTCTCCTTTATAGTCAGCATAATGGCAGCATCCCTCTTTTTCTTCTCTCCTCTTTATCTCTGGGCTGTAATGAAAACAATAATGCAGCTATACTTTCTCTTCCAGTTGTTTTTGCTTCAACCAACGCCTCACAACAATCATGCCGGCGCTTATACGGAGATACAGACGTACATGAACCCACACAGCAGGAGATAAATCTGCAGTGTAAAGTGAAGTTTGCACCGCTCAGGGGCTTTTATATCTACAGAGGGAGCGGGTCCTCTTCTCTGGAGTCCGCCATGTTGGACCGCCATTTTTTTTTTTACAGTAGCCCAGAAGGAACAAACCAAACACTGACTCTAGATAAAGAGTCATTTGTTCTTTCTATTCTTGAAACTAGAGATTCGACACACTGGACCTTTTTTAAAAAAAATTCAGAACAATTAATAACAAACAAGTCAAAGTTTGGGACTGTGCGATTCAACCAAAATATCATAATATTCTAGTCTAATTCATTATTGTGTGTTTGGTTACCTCTGTACTGTTGTTGGCTACATGTAGCGTCATTGCCTAAATCAAATTTACCCTTGAGGACAAGGTTTATCTCATCTTAAGTAGTTTATGATCTCAGGATCTTCTTACAGTTACAACAGTCTCCATCTTTGTGATTCTTCGATGGGCCATGGGAGGAAACTTTGGCAACTAGTGCGGGTTTGTTTTGAGCACTTTCACGTTCACTCTCCTTCATGTTTGTTTGTGTATGAAAATAATCGGCCTGCAGCTTGTATCCGTCACCCGCGATGCAAATTAATTGTCCGATTGAGTGAGAATGTTGCCGTAACACCAACCAAATGATCAGAGGTGAATGAATGGGTACGGTAACGGTTGGGTGCGGTTTTATTCTAAACTGAGGCCAGCAGAGGAATGCAGCAGTGACACTACACTCACTATAAGACCAATAAAAACTTGTTAAAAATGTATCTAGCGGGAGCGAGCTGTTGTTATTAATTTGTCTCTAATGCGTTACTCATAACTTTTTTCCAGATTTTACAAACTGGGTTCATTTTTATCACTTTAGCACAAAGATTAAAAAGAGATTAAATAACTGAATTTCACTGAAAAGTCATCAAAAGTCTAACAGAAGCGTAATTTCAGGCGCTCCTCGGGGGTCTTTTTAATGTTTCCACTTCTTTTTGTCTGGAGGACTTTGCTGAGTCATAGTAGGGAACGAACTGAACTCTCGTGAGGTTACATCCAGTCACGTGTGACGTGTTCGGCCGTGCCATCGGGAGCTAAAAGCGGCATTTCTTCCATCATCCTGCCAGCCTCGTAGTCTCCTCAACTCTGTCGCCAGCTCCGGCTAAAAATATTGTCGTCGCCCACCAGTCAAGAAGGCTAATGTTTTTTGGTGTCTTTCTATTTCCAGACGAGTCATTTACTCGGTTATATAATTTGACATTGAGTCCTGGGCTGCAGCCTCAGCACGCACACACACGGCACGCGGCATTGTGTGTCTGAATCAGATATTCAATCTCTGTAATTGAAATGGATGGAGTAATTCTGCTCTGGCCTTCCCTCAGGTTTTCATGGTGTGTGTGTGTGTGTGTGTGTGTGAGGAGGGGTGGGGTTGTATTTGGCCGTGTCTGAAATGATGTAAATCCCGTTCTGCACAGAGGTGGGTGGGGGGACGTAGACAAGGGAGCACTGCAGCGGCAGAAATGGGGGTATCCATCACACACACACACACCTCTCAGCAAGCTGTGTGTTGTTCACCGTCATCTCCTGAGCTTTGTTACAGAACCTTGAGTCTGAATCCACATTAATTAATTACACACACTCGTACACACACACACCGAACAACAAGCTGCTCGCCCGAGCTTTGAACCCCCCCTAAGGCCCGGAGAAGCAACACACACACACACACACACACACACACACCGCAACTACAGCCGCACCACCCCATTTTTCCCGATGAACACACACATTAAAACACACTCTCGAAAGCTCCCACGCCTTAACAAACGAAGGTAGCCAAACAAAATGAACTTAGACTCTGCGGTCCGCCTCGTTCTATCTCATATTTGGCGTATTATCACAGCTCACACACACACACACACACAAGTGAAGCGTGTTAATGCCTTTCACTGTAACCTTGACAAAAAGTGTTGATGCTCGAGTATCTGGCAGCAGGAAGCCAAGAGGTTAATACACTTTGGGAGTGTGTATGTGTGTTCGCGCGTTCTGCCTACGATAACACGATTAGCTGAAGGCTTAGCCATCACTTTTTCCTCACCTCCCCTCCGTGACCTCTCCAGAAAATACAGTGTTGGACCCCACGTCGAGGCGGCGAGGGGGGGGGGGGGTGAACGGGATCTCCAGCAGCGGGCCTGTTGTATCGAGATCTGGATCAAACTGCGGGATTAAGGATTAAGTTTGCACGAGTTAATGTTGCGACGTGGGGACACATTGAGACGGAGCGAGTCAGCGAGCCGAGGAGGAGGAAACTGAATTTTCATAAGATGAGAGCAGCCTTCAGCTTTTTCCCCTCTTGTTTTTTAAAGATCGGTGACACTTTGACTGCTGTCAGTCTTTTGAAGGCTGAGGCTGCTATTTTTGTGCTAAAGCTGCTGAGTCGGTGTGTCGTGCCAATGTTCATTTATCTGGAACAGTAAAGCTGGAATGAGGTTGTGTTTACGGCGCTGCTTTTTATACGTATACACAGAAGAGAGAGAGAGAGAGAGAGAGAGTGACGGTGGTAAACATGTGAAGAGATGGAGAGAGGTCCATCAGAACAGTCGCTATTGGGCTAAAATCATCGCTGGTTTGAATCCCAAATAAGTCAAATAAGTCAAGAATGAATGAGTTTTCGGGACGTCCCGCATGCCTTCAGGTAAGAATCTCTCTGATCATCTTAATTGACTTACATGGCAAGCTTGGGACCGTTAATGAACCCGATAAGGCCGAGTTGTTTTGGTGCTTGCTCATGGTGGGGATTGTCGCGTCTGTACAGTCGAGGCCTGCTCTGTGTGGAAAGTTGTGTTGTGAGGTCACGTCTGTTACGTTTAAATGAATGCTAGCCGTCACAGTTTGGATGAAACACGTGATGTTATTCCTGATTCCACTTTTATAACCTAAACACTTGTATGTATTGACCTTAGGGCTCATTTAATGTTACCTCACCAGTTAAAAACATATAAAATACTCTGTTGCGATGGCTCCACATGGATGGCAGCCAGTAAATGGACAGTTTTTAGGATTCACACACCGACGGCGCAGCTTTCGGGGGAAATATGTTTCTTATGTTTGTTTCTTATGATGTAGTTAAACAGTTGTTGTTACAGTAGCTTGAGGAGGAAGTACACGGAGGTACAGTAGTGGCACACTAACACTGAATACGGTTCAACACTGGTGGTAGGCTGAGGATCTCACGAGGTGATGGGCAGTAAATAAATAATTAAGCTCGGGACTTCTCGTTCCCACCCGAGTTCTCTCTCACAGATATTAAATTTTGCAGTTATTTTCTTGTTTTATATTTTATTTTTTTCTTTGCAGATGCTTTTAGTGTTAGAAAGAGACGGAGGGAGCCTTTGAGTGAAAGATCTTATAACTTAGGAAGTATTTTGCCAACTCGACACCAGATCCAACGGACGGTCTGAACTCACGACGTGCACCAAAGTGAAGAAGAAGAAGGACGAAGGTGGACGGCTCCATCAGCCGGTGAACGCTCGGTGTTTTTGGATGCGTTTTAAAGGGTGATGCTGCCTGACAGAGAGGAGCAGAGAGCTGCAGGCTAAAGGCCATCGCAGATTGAGTCACATTTCACGCGACCTACGGTTGTGAGGCTGACTTCATTGTGCGAGCTGGAGCTGCTGTCACATAATCATCCACGGCCCTGCTCAGGCTCAGGTTGAGCTCTGAATATCCACGGATGACGGTGGTGGGAGCTCGGCGTGACCCGGAGCCGGAGGGCACAGGCGACCGCTGAGGTCACGCTTTGTGCTCACATTGTGCGCATGATGTAATCCACATGACATTTGCTGTTCTCTGCCTCTCGTTTCCAAAGCAAAGAAACGCAGCCAGCACATGTCGACTTTATATAAGCCTGTTTGCTTAAGATATAATAACAATACGCACCAGTTAAACTAGTCTGACCCTGCCGCACTTTAACACCTCCAAGTTAACCACTGTACTGAACCTCGACTTTAATCTGGGAAGGAAAACTGAATGTTAATCTTCAGGTGTGACACTTTTCTACGTGGGAGTGTCGAGCCAGCACTTCAGAGCGAGGCAGAAGAATCAGAGATCTGTCGCTCTTGTAACATGTATTAAAATAAAATGTATAAAAATACATTTACAAATGTTTCCTTCAGCACGTACAGCTGAGGAACAGATTCAGTGAGATCAGTGCAGACTTACTGCTTAATCCCGCTCAGTTAAACGTTGTCCCGCCTCCTGTTGGTAGATTATAACGTATACTCTTCAGTGAAGACTCAGTAAGCAGAAATCATATCGACATTTTGACCTCTGTCAGCCAAATCAAAGGTGTGTGTGTGTGTGTGTGTGCTTGCGTGTAGTGTGTGAAAGAGGAAACAGTATCGTCATCATTTGTCAGTCTCTCTCAATCACTCCCACATCACAGATTACAGCTTTGTCTTTGTCACCTGATTGCATGAAGTGAAGGTTATTTTGTTCTGAACAACCAAACAATGCGTCACACACACACACACACACACACACACTGCAGTGCAGCAAGAAATGCAGCATCATAGCTCCATACCGGCTAATTAAACTTTGCGCATGATATTGCTGTCGGACACGACAGGTGAGCCGGGCGTGCAGGGAGGACGTCTGCTTGTGCAGGTGATGAATGAAGCCCGCGAGGCGTGGCGCTTTCTTTCTTTTTGAACTCATCCATCACTCTTCACTTGGAAAGCGACGGATGAGGATACAAGACGGCGTAAACAATCAAAGGAAGTGAAGAGAGAGGACAGAAGGAGAGAGGAGGTGCTAGAAAGATAGGAGAGAAGAAGGAGACGAGATTGATGAACACCTCATTAGACGACAAGTGATGTAGGGAGAGGAGCAACTGGATGGATTGTGTTTCGAGGCACACAGGAATGGAAGGACTGATACCGGTGGTTAATGACTTCTGGACCTACCAACTACCTCCACCATCTATCCTTATTCTCTGTCTGGGAACAGAAAGGTAATGATTCTTGTCTTCTGAGGACGCCGGCTTTCATTTTTCATCTTTCCATCCATTTCTCACTTCCCCATGTTCTGCTTTAGAGGTCGAGCATCACCCGAGCATACGAAGCCTCATTTCATTCAAGCCCCTTTTTGTCATCCAGCCATCCCTCTGAAAAGTGTGACGCATTCACGAGCTTCACCTCTGACACGCGGACAAATAATCTGTAGAGGCTTGCAAAGAGGAGGAAGCGACGGGAAACAAGAAGCTTCCTTCTGTCGGCTGTGAGGCTTTTCTGGAAATGTAAGGATTCACCCTCTCCAACAAGCCGACCACCTACAGCGGATATCACAAGGCCTGTCCTCCCCTGCTGCTCTGACTTTATAGAAGCATCTTCAACTCTCTCCTCTTCCTCCTCCTCCTCCTCCTCCTCCGCCACTGCTCGTGTTTTACAGAAGCATCAGAGACGCTGCCCTCTGCTGAGCCATCTGCTCCTTCACCGTCCTCGAAGCTGCAAACAGAAACAAATTCCTCAGCAGCAGCAGCACACACACACACCTCCAAGATCGCCGGACTTGGCTCTCGTAACCTCGAGGACCTCGGCCAAATCTCGGGTCTCAGTTTTTGTTTTTTTTTAAAGTCTACCCATCTGGACACCGACACAATTCCTCGACGTGGTAACAAGCTGATTTCAGCAGATTTCTCGGTTCACTCTGCCAACAAGCTGTCGCCGCAAACCTTTTGGAATTTGGTGCGCTTCATGCAAAGACTTTTAGTGTTGATTAATCTGCTGCCGCACTCTGGTCATCGTTAAGTCTACGTCAAATGTCAAGAAACTACGACGGCCGGCACAAAAGACACCTTCAAAATGTTTTTGACCAGCACGCAGCCGATCCTTTAGTCTTTAAAAAACGAGCGGGGGAAAAATCTCCAGGCTGATTCTCATGACGCCTCGTGGAAGGGCGTGGAACCAGTGGAACAGGCCGATTATAACGCAGAGATAAACTGAATTCGTCATACGTGTGTGAACCTGTCGTAATCAAGTGAAACCTACAACAAAACCAAACCGCCTGTAGAAACACTCTGTGCTCTCGCAGTCCACCCACAGAGGTGTTCACACGTCATTAGACATCGTCTCTCATCACTTTGCTGTTCATGTTTGTGCACACAGTAAAGCAGTAAAGCTCCGACCAGCCTCAACTTGAAGACGGCTCATAAAAATGTGTATATACATCACACACTCACCCAGTGAGCACTGAGAGGGAAGGAAGCACAGTGACAATGGATTGGAGGAAAGTGTCTCGTCCTCTCTTTGTCGTTACGATGGAGTGAAAATGTGAGATGGTTGAATAAAAACAGGAAGCACAGCGCTAACAGCACATCAGCTGACGCCTCCGGTCTCATGATCTCTCTTCGGCCTGAGGCTGAACAAAACATTCAAATGATTAGACGACCTACAGCTGTTGACGTTCACCTTTGTAGCACGATTTGCATGTCCGATCCTCTGATTTCATGCCAGCGGCATTCATTGCGGTGTTTCAATACCACATTTTACTGTCGTTATCTTATTATTAGCATGAAGCCGGAGTCAAGCCAGGAGTAGCTTAGCTTAGCTTAGCTTAGCTTAGCATAAAGACCGGAAGCAGGAGGGGGAAAGGCTAACTGTTTCCACCCGCTTCCAGTCTTTATGCTAAGCTAGGCTAATAGCCTCCCTTAAAACAAAGATAGAAACTGGGTTTTTATTTTTGAATGTAATTGAATTAAACTATAATATATCTCCAGTTGTATCCACAGATAGTAACTCTTGACCGAGTTGTCGTTTTTAAAGAAATGATGCTAATTTCCCGACACAGCTCCGAGCTCAGCACTGATGGACAAAAGTAGCCCTGCTGCACCTCCAGCTGATGATTCAGCATTGTGTCTAATGGAAAGCTTTTAGCTGCCTTTGCATCCTCCCACCACTTACAGAGGGATGCAAACCCACAGATTCACACAAACCACCAGCTTTCCGGCTTTTCATCCCAACTCTTCTTTGCAGCCGCGTCGTTTCCAAACTTTTTCTCTCTGCTCTCTCTCCTGACTTGGACTGTTTTTCTCTCATTATTATTTCAGCGTCTTTTCCTCTTGAATGTTTTTCTTTCTACCTTTTACTTCCTTCTGAAGGTCGGCCTCGACTCACTGATGTATTAATGTTTTCATATCCTTCTCTCTGTCTGTCCTCTCTTCTTTCTTCACCTCCATCTCTGTCTCTAAGTGGTCACACAGCTCTGGCAGATGAGGTTTTGTGTTTATAACAAGTATGTTAGGACTAAAAGCTTCGGCGCCGCACGCTTAACGATTTATCGAGCTCCTCGGCACATACACAGGCCGAGGTATTCGGGTGGCGTGTGATTCGTTAAGGGGGTTTGGTTAATGACAGCGGTGGAACGATGGTTCGTGTGTGTCTTCCCTCCTGCGACGAGGCTAATCACTAGAGATGAGCAATACTCCCAATGTTTCATCAGTGCAGATAATCGCTGCCTCTCACCATCTGTCGAGCAAAAAATAATTTATGCAACCTCCAAACATAACTCTTAACTTCTGCTGTTTATTCAGTAGTTCTTCAGCGAGGCTGCCGATGGCACCTGTTGTCATTCATGCCGTTTAAAAGGACGCCGACTGACGAGATTTTAACATTTGAATTGAGTTTGCTTAAAGCTTCTTTCTTCAGCTTCCTTCCCAGCGTTGCTTTAGCAGACTGATGATATGTAAAACACACCATTGAAGACTGAAAAGCCTCGGAGAATGTAATCTATTTCTACTCTGTTCCTCTTGCAGGCAGCATAAAGGGAGCGACAATCGTGGACGCTCTGGATACTCTCTATATCATGGAAATGTTTGAAGAGTTCGATGCTGCGACTGACTGGGTGGAGAAGAACCTCGACTTTAATGTGGTAAGGAAGTGTGTGTGCGTGTGTGTGTGTGCGAGTGCCCTTGTCATGATCAGCTGAATCGATTTCGCGGAAGCCTCGACCCTCTGCCGTAAACTATGATGCAGCTAATAGAGGCTTGAATTATTGATCTCAGCTGGAAGAGAGAAACCTTGAAAGACCAGCCCTGAATTCTTCATCAGCATATGTTTTGAAACAAAGTTCAGATGTTAGTGTACCGAAGACTCAGACGCGTTTGACAGCCAAAAACTGGATCATTAAATCAAAAGGAAAATCTTTGGAAAGTTCAGCTTCTTTCAGGAAAGGTTCAATCTGGGGCAACTGGACTTGGTTGTCACCTCGAGTACGGTCTTTTGGGTGTACCGGTTTATGTCTTACGTGTGAGGTAAGGTTTGAGTTTTTTCCCGTATGGGATGACACGGATCTACAACTTGCCCCAGATTTAACCCTTCTTGAAGAAAGATGACCTGGACGATTGAGAACCTTCTCAGACTTTGTCATAGTTTGTCATCTGGGTTTGATTTCCCCTCCACATAGGAGGTCAAATAGATGCTCTTCACCAGGGGTGGGCAGAGTAGCTCATCAGAGTTGGCCCTGTGAGGGTCATCGCTCCATGATTACACGACTAATCATTGTACTCCGATATGCATTAGTCTTGGGTTTACTTTGGCTGACTTCAGTCATCCATAAATGTTTGTTTTTGAGCTTCTCAGCTGTGATTTCGACTCCGATGTTGGATGAACTCGACCCGCTGCTGAGGCTTAAGAAGCTCACTGAGAGGGGTGAACTGGCCCCCGTCCTCTGTAGTTTTCAGGTTATGATTCAAGTACAAACATTATTATTCATAAAGCACTTGTTTGATCTAAATGTAGCAGCGTACTTCAAAATGTCTTTTTATTTTCCAGTTTTATGTGCGGTGTAAACTGATCGGCATGTCCGTGTGCGTCGTTCTTTGGAAATATGACTCATGACGCGACCGCTAGAAGTGTGTGATTCAACTTTTTCCCGTGGTCTAAAAGTGGGGAAGATATTGTAATGTTGAATCACAATACACAATGAATCTACACTATGTCCTACTATCCTCACGCTTTCCCACCAGCACCATTAAATGAAAGTAACTCACCCCAAATCTCTTGAAAGTTGCTGACAGACACGAGTGAAAACTTGCTTCCAACTTGTTTGAGGAGGGAAAAGAAAACAGTTTGATCAGAGAGAAGCAGGATGGGACGAGTGATGAAAGCACGACAGGAGGAGGTAATGTTTACAGGATTTAAGCAGAAGACAGATCTGTCGGAGGCGTCCACGTTTTGTTATGCGCTGTGTAAACTAGACGTGATTTGTGTTGCTCTCCAAAACGCCATTCAAACACTTCTTGAAAGCTCCTTGTCAAGGACGGACGCCTGTGCACACTCCCAAGACTCATAAAAGTTTTATTTTAAGCCCATGAAAGGGGAGAAAAATCTGTAATTTCATTGGCCGCTTGGTGCCACTTTTCAAACAAAGCCTGAGAGTCGCGTTAGCTGCTTTTATTTGGACGTTTATTGGCCGTGATTCAGTGTAACGCTTTGTCTTTACGCGGGGCGACCGAACGTGTGAAACAGTGTTAAAATAAACTTCATACGGAGACGTGGCTGCGGTGAGGCGGCTCGATTTCACGTACCACATGTAGGTCAGCGTACGTGAACCGTGATACAGACTCCTTCACTAGATGTTGTTACATGTGTATGTGCGTGGGTGTGTGTTGTTTATTATAATAACAGGGATGAAGGCCTCGATGTTGCCGGCGTCTTTCTAACTGAGCTGAGTCACTGATGTGTGTGTGTGTATGTGTGTGTGTGTTACACAAACATGATGAAACTATATTAAACATCAGAAAATACTTTCATTTCACTCTCTAAGAGGCCGCAGACCAAACATTCATCATGTTTTTTTTTGTTTTCTAACTTCTGCTCACACAGCGTGATGAACACGCGATGATTGCTTATAATGAAGGCGTAATATAATAAACATAATAAGCTCAAAATTGCCGGGTGTTTAATATTTTACGCGCTAAATGTATCCTTAATGACATGATATAAAATGTAATGTAATTCTCTGATGATTATATTGTAAGAAACAATTACCCCGATGTCTAACGGGCTCGGCTGGTAATAGATCACGACGAGCTTAAAGTCTTATTAAAGTTATTGGAACCATTTTTTTTCAGAGATTAAAGCAGATTTTTGTTGCTACATAAACACGTGTGTTAAATTCTAAAGAAATCTCATATCTTGGAATCAATCCACGACGAGCGAGACGTCGGGAGTGTGTGGGCAGGAAATGAGCGTATTGACTTCCTCTTCAACAACGTTATCAATAAAAACGGAAAGCAAAGAGCCAAAAACGGGTTTAATGGATCCACCACAAGTCTATTACTTCTTAGTGCGAGCACACACACACACACACACACACACAGATACACAGAATAAACAGCGCTGGATCGATGAGTGTGGAGGAATCGAACTCTTCCTGTCTGATATCATACTGCTCTCTTTCTTTCTTTCTTCCTCTCGCGTTGTTTGTTAGAATTTGGCATCGTGCTGATTGCGCCCCCCTCGCCTCACCCTCTCCTTCCTCGCGTTAAGGAGAAACTAGTGGACCAGCTGATCAAATCGCTTGTTTCATTTACGGTAGATCAGATGTCAGGAACGTCTCTAGTATTCAGTTTGTCTGTAGAAACACGGCAGTCTGCGTCTGTAGATATAAAAGTCTCATTCGAAGGCAACAGAAACACAATGTTTGTTATTTTCAGGTGATTTTTACGCTAATGAAAACATCGTTATTTCCATTTCTGCAAATCAAGCCTCTTAAATCTTACAAACTGGGCTGTGAAGTGTGTGTGCAGGTCACACTAGAAGATGTCAATGACACCGAGAACAGAGAACTCTCCTGTCTGAGGTACTTAACCTTTGAATACCTCCACACGAACACACACACACACACACACAGATAACCAGGTTGTTACACTCCAGTTATGTGAACAGGAAATAAACCTTTTCATATCCTATCACCGGCCTGTGAAGAGCCCGTAATTAATAATATGATTAATAATTCTGTGAATCAAATTTTACACTCAAAGGTTCAAATTTTTCCTGCATGCAGAATCTCATCAACGCGATGAATGAACGGATTAATAAAGGACTTTTGTTGACGAGCTTAACATGAGTAAACACCGGCCCTTTCCTTTGATATCCACCAACCTCATTATTACATCCCCGTTAAGAGCTCCTCATTAGTCAGAAACAGAAGAGTCTTTCTTTCCTTGAGGGTAGTCGTGACTGCAGCTATGACTGTGTTTGCAGACGTCAGTTCAGGTATCTCAGGACCAAAGAACAAGGACTATATCCGCCTAACATGACAAAAACCTCCTGTAAGATCAGCTTTAATCCTCTTCACTGCCTCACTGTATTCCAAACCTGCTGCTGGAGGTTTGCCACACCTGAATTTACAGTCGCACAGCGATCCCCTGCGCATAATCCTGCCTTGTTTTCTGTGTTTGCCAGCAGTCTTTCTGTCAATCAAACAACATTATCGCAGCAGGAGGACCATTGTTTTCTGATCTGCCTGCAGGAGCGTCGTTTCGAGACCTTAAGATACCTCCGTGCTTTCTTCATGTGCTTCAGAATAAGACGACACGCATTGCGAAGGGTTTAAGAAACATTTCCCCTCATCCGCTTCGGAAGTTTGTCTGAAAGATGACGAGTCGACGGCACGGTAAATGACAAACGAGGACGGATGTTACGTCTTTATGAGCGCCGATAAACTTTGACGACTCGAGCGAAATAATCCGTAAAAGTGAGTCTTTAAATGACGTCCTCGGAGGAGATTTAAAACTCAGCCTTTAGAGTGAAGTCACCCTGAGTTCTCCAGATAAGTTCAGAGACACGGAAGAGAGAGAGAGGGAGAAAATAGAGGATACCTTATTTGTTAAACAAATATGTGAGATTGTTTGAGATTCATGAATACAGAAGTGATGACAGTAGCCAGGAGTGTTTGTCTCGGGATGCTCTGCCAAGCAGACATGAAGTAACAGATGGAGAAAAGCAGGGAATCCAGATATATTTGATGTCTTTATGCAACCTGTCTACATCAATACAAGTGGCCCTAAGGAAAGTACACTGGTGGTTTTGAATTGTCAGCACACCGGCGCAGTGTAAAATGACAGCAGTGTCCAGTGGAAGAAACAGCTCTGCTGTATTTCCGTGCTCCGTGTAACTGCTGTGTAAACTGTTTTTCTCAGGAAGTGTGGGGTGTTAGACTAATGGTTCATACGCTCTCTGTGCCACAGGAGCTGCTGGCTAAGGAGTAAATTGTGCAACCATTAAGGTATAAAAAAAATATGATGTAGTGCGTGGTTTTACTGGGTTTTAGAGAATTTAATTTAAATGCTCTGCCACCTGTGACCTGCAGCCGGTGGCGCACGATCCAGGGGAGAGTTAGCCGGCGATATTTTCTAAAACGTTCAGGAGTAGCCATTAGTTTTCAGACACAATTGTTCAGTATCTGAACGCTGCGCCTGTCATGGCTGATGATCACAGTATAACTAGTTTTGTTATAAGTAGAGGTTCGATAGATACAGAGTCTGCGATCTGATGCAAAGACAATAGGATGCTCCATGAGATTTGACGTTGCTGCTTTTTTAATAGTTGCTGTTGGGAGGGAAAAACCCATTTTTTAATTCCAAATTAACCATGCATGACCTCTTTGAACCTGAAGATATGTTATGTTGCTAGTCCTGCTTCTTCCACCATCCGGCTAATCTAAAAATTGCCCAGGTGCTCAAATACGCCACCTGTAACGGCATCTACCTGTCAGTCAAAGCATCGATGCTGTTAAGCCTTAATATAATGTGAGCAGGTGAGTTGTATATAAATTCACCCTCAGTACAGTTTGTACCAGGCTGTAAACATGTTGATTTCTGCTGTGAAGTTTTTAACATGGGGACTTATGGAGACTGACTCATTTCTGGAACCCAGCCTCAAGTGGACGTTTGATGGAACTGCAGTTTTTCGGCACTTATAGATCGGTAATAATAAAATGACGTGAAACAGCACATGGCTTCAGTTACTGGGAGACGGTGGGACCAAGTTAGAAGTAGCAGTAAGCTGCTAATGATAGTTTCTTTCCTTGTTCCAGCTGCTCAAAAGTGCGATTACTGGAATTATTATTTTACCTGCGTCGCAAAAAACCCTGATAAAATATGGTCACAGTTCCAACACTTCACTCAGAGTCCCACTGCAGGAGCCACACAGGTCACTGCCATTTATTTCTACACAAGCAGCTAAGCAACCCTTTTTTAAATCTATTTAAAGAGAAAGAGCGAGATGTACGGGGTTTATAGCACTCCAGAGACCTTCTGTGTTGGAACTCAAACGCTTACGATCATACGGAAAGGAAACTCAATGTTTCCCGTAATGAGAGAAGTATAAGTGTAGGTTTTAACTGTTTGACCGTCAATGCAGGGTTTGTCCAGCGTAAACCATCTAAAGTCTCTCGTAGCCCTTAATTAGTTCTCTCAGAAAAAGTCAAGTTCCACGTACGCTGTGTCACGGCTTTAGTGTTGCAAAATCAGGAGGCCTGACTCATCGCCCGCCAACATTGTCAGCCCCTCTTGCAGGAGTGAGATAACGTCACAGTACTGCTGACTCATAGGGTCATTGTCCAACAGTTTAAAGCTGCCAGCGGAAGGAAGTAGCACAAGAGGCCGTAGGAAATCTGCTGTAAATGTTAACTCTGTGTTTCGCTCTCCTGGCTCGGCTCAAAGCGCTGATAGACTGCAGGCAGGAAGGAAGATATAATATTGTGCGTTTCAGATGCCCGTGTGTTGTGGAGGAAATAATTCAGTTTTAATTAGGACGAATTAGCTGCACAATCTAAGCACTCAATCAGTCATTCAGACTTGGCGGGGCACATTTTGCCTGGCATATAATTTGTTTTTCCACAGGACAGAGTCTATTGTCCTATCTCGGGTTGACAGCAGTGACTTATGAGAGCTGTCAGTCAAGCACAAAAACTTCATCTGACTCAGGAATCTGTTCATAAAGACGCGACGAGCGAGAGAGAGAGAGAGACGAGGCTTCATTGTTCTGCTGCTGAGACAAATGGCTTTACAAACTTCCAATTTTTGTTATTATTTGTCCCATTTTTCCTGCCAGAAGCCATCTAGAAATAGAAGCGTTGTATTTTTAGACGCAGCACACTTTATCATTGACATTTAAGGCGACGTTTGGCAGTTAAGGACTTCTCGTTTAACTTTGGAGGTGATGCTCAGTGCTCAGTGACAGACTGGAATATTCCATCGGCATAATTTTTAAAGGTTATTCAAATAATCTGACGATGAACCGAAAGGCAGGAGGCAATTTGATTTGACACATACCTCTACAGTCATGCTAGCAGCTCGGTGAGGCTGCATTTAGGTTACAGCGTTGGTTTGAGCTGAACGACGATGCCAATATGCTGTTCAGCATCTTTATTTTTAACCGTAAGTACAAGCTGAGGCTCACAGGAATGGCGCCCAATTGTGATTACAATGAATCCTCTGGGAACCATGAATGTTCCATGGCAGTCCATCAAACAGCTGTTGAGATATTTCACTCCCGTCAAATCACCATTATCATCCATTTATCTGCTCCTGTGGCTAAAAATACATTAAGAGCTGTTTCCATTGCGCGTTTTGACGATAACGCAAAGCTCAAGCTAAGAGTACTGTATTGTAGGCGGTCAGGTAGACGAGGTTGAACACCTGACGGTGCTCCGCTTTAGTCGCAAGCCTACAAGTGATTCCACAGATTTGTTGTTGTTGTGGAGTAACATAAAAAGCCTTGTCTTTCTTAGTTACTTAGTCACTTCCACACGCTGCTTTGGTCTTGCTCTTGTCTTACGTTTTTCAACATGGTGTCACTAGCTTAGTTTACTGATGGGTCAAGAGGACAAACAATCACCTACCAGTAACTTCAATGTCTCATTGTTTCATCTTGCTCAGACTTAGTTATAGCGCAGCAAGAGTCTGTTCGAAATGTATTTGGTATCAAATGGTTGCTGTTTCAGTCCAACCGTATCTGTCCTGAAGTTGGACCCACGACCCATGAACATTTTCCGAATGACTTGTTTGTTGAGCTAGAAACGTGCATGCCGTAATCATTTCCTATCATCTAATTTTTATTGTTCTTTGTCCTTTTTGCAGAATGCGGAAGTGTCCGTGTTCGAGGTGAACATCCGGTTTGTCGGAGGTCTGCTGTCCGCGTACTACCTGTCTGGAAAAGAGGTAAGAAGCTTGCCGAAACATTGCTTTGGCATTTTCTCATGCGATTCCTGCCTTCAAGAGAGATCCTGTTGCTTGATTGATGAAACCGTTGGTCCAGATCAGATAATGGACGGCGGAGATCGAGTGAATGAATGAGCGCTTTGATACGTTCAAAGTCTTTGGTAATGTGCCTTTTAAAAGCTAGCACAGATAAATGTGTCTCATTAGCGAGTGTCAAGGTAAGTTTCCGTGTGAGATCAGTTGGTTCCTCTCGTCGTTCAATCCAAGCAGGTGGTTCTTGTTTTATGTACTGGCTGTGCACAGGTTATGGATACAGTCGTGTTAGTCAGAGCATTAGAAACCCTGATGTTTCCTGCAGGGCGCCTCATGTATAAAAATCTGCAGTTTTTCACTGTCGTACTTTAAAAAGACTTTTTTAAGGTGCCGTTCCATCGGCCTTGGGAGGCAAAATATGTTCTGAAGTGTCTGAGTGCTGACAAATTATTGTTCCAGACTTGCTTTATTCAGAAAAATGAGAGAGCAGAGATTCCACAGGGCTCCTCGCTTTATTCGTAGTGCCAGTCCTGCTGCGTGCGGCGCGTTCGTCTGTGTGTGTGTGTGAGAATCTGCTTAGCGACAAGAGGCTGTGAAAATGACATCAGCAGGGTATTACACTCAGATCCTGCTCTTCTCCGCCAATGCAGGGATTTTGTGTTAAACTCGCCTTTCCTCGATGTCTCCTCTTCTTCTGTCGCTCGTTTAATTACACGCCTCAGCCTCTTAATGAACGATAAGGCTCCATCAAAGGAAGGATAACTCTCCCACCACCTGCAGCAAAGCTTTTAAAACCTCTCAAAACCTGCAACTGCGAGGAAAATCTTTTTTGGGGGGGGGCTGAGACTTCATTTCAGTTTCTAGACTGAAGTCACAAGACGGATTTCACTGTCCCTGACTTGTTGACACTTGCTGCTATAATCTGCACTTTTAATACAGGCGTACACACTATCCTGTTTCCTATACGCGGTGAGCGAACCTGAGTTGCGAGGCTAAGTGCTTCTTTATTAACAAGGAGAGATAGTGCAGGCGTGAGTCAGACGGGGAGTTTTCTGGTAGCAAAAGCCATTTCCAAGCACAATAAGCATTTCAGTGCTTTAACACACGAAAAATCTGGAGGAACATTACGTCTTATTTGTAAAGTGCTGGATGTTCCGGCTACGGTTTAAAATAAGCAATGATGGCACAAACAGAAACAATAATTTGTTACTTAAAGAACACTTACCGAAGCCCGGTTGCGCACTCGTAAGATAAAAAAGACGTAAGTGCTAAGTAGCTTCCAAGAACAGCTTAAATATTAAACCTAATGCATTCATCAATTCTGCAAATCCAACAACAAAGTGAGACCATGTAACACAAATCATATAGATTAAGCCTTTAAGTGTGTCTCTCCACAGTGAATTCAAACCTAAACAGCTACTCCTGTTTGATTTAAATAGCATTAAGTCTGCAGCTATTCCCATTATGGATCAAGCTGTTGATTTGTTTTTAGGGTTTATTGATGAATTTCCTCTAAAAAGGACTGAAAAACGATATCTCACATCAAAATATCCTAAAAGGGAAGCCTCAGAATTGTTGTTGTTTTGTCCAACTAAAGGTGTGAAGAAGTTTATTATCACATAAAGAGAGAGTTTAGAAGCTGAGAGCGGGGAGTAATTATTATTAATTATTATTTTTGCTTGGGAAGTGTGTTAAGCAGTTATCAAGATAATTGTTTATTAGTTTATTAATCAGCTAACCAGCTCTGGAGTGCAGATTAATAAGAAGGATTATAGTGGCAGTGGTTCCACGTTGGTTGGCCCAACAGGCCGTCACATGTCTGGCATCCTTGCACCTAAAAAAACAGGTGAATAAAGTGTAAGGCAACACAGCAAAAATGGCAAAAAAAACTAACTGCAATCTGTAGTTCATATAAAGGCGAAACGACAGGACAACACTGAGCTTCCTACCATCCGTCACCGCACACAGTCATGACAAAAGCTGCTCCATTGGAAACAGAGGCTTGCAGATAATCTGAACTGATAATCCTCTTGACAAGTGTGAAACAGTGGAGGCGCACTGTGCCTCCTCGCCATTTCTCAGCAGTCACTCGGAGCTCACAATACTCTCGTATTTCACCGCAGCCTTGAGGGGTCCCTCTCCTTCAGCTGCAGGTCAGGGTCCCCTAAAGAATGGAGGAGGTAGATGGATGGCTGCTGGGCGGCCTTGGAGGAAGGCTGTTAATGGATAAGATGACTGAATGTTGCTCGTGGTGGGCCGCTGAATGAATGTTGATGCAGGGCTGAAAGACTGATGGGTGACGCTGAGGGTAAAAGAACTAACAGCATCAATACCTGCTGGCTCCACTGACAGATTTTAATTACATAACAACCTATAAATAAATCAACTTTCGAGAAATGGTCAGAAATGTTAGGAGTAAGCTACAAATTGTTTGTCAACTAATGGTTCAAAGCACAAAGATATTTGTTTGCAGTCACGCATAGTAAGTCAGATAAAATATCTGAATACACTTGATGTCTAGTTTGCGGTTGTGTTTCATGAGACTGTAAGTAAAAAGAAAGGTATAATTTAGCACTTTTGCTTGACAGAAGACCCATTGTGATGGGTTGGTACCATCTGTAACTCAAAATTTAAAAATTTTAAACTCAAAAAATACCACATTAAGACAACAAGACATTTCACAACACTAAAGAAAAATTCATGCTGTCTCAATTGATGCCGTTTGGCGATTTCTTTGGTAATCGCCTTTTTCTGCAACTGGATGGAAATCACTTCTGTTTTGGAAACTTCCTTATTCTCAGTATATCTAAGAAAGCTCGATATATTTTCTAAATGCCCCAGGTCTCTAGTTTGTGGTCCAACAGTTTCATGAGGCGTGAAAGAAGAATTAAAGGAACGATCCGACATCGAAATAGGCGCTGATTAATTTTGTGTTGCTCGACTCGACTTCTTTATTCGACTAGTCAGTGAGCTGACAATCCTGTCATTGTTTCTGTGATTAAAAACTGAAGCTTAACTTCCAAGAAAAGTCTCAAAAAATGTTCTTAGTTGTAAATAAGTTTTAAATTCATAAAAGTACATTATTATTTATTAATTGTTCTGTAAAACTCGGAAGCAGCAAAGTGAGAATACTCTAATTTCCACGTCTGTTGAGCAAATTATTGAAATATTTTTGTAGTTGTCACTCAAATTTCTTCCCTCTTTTACATGCTGCTAAATTTCAACCTGTAACACCGGCCCTCTTGGCAGCTCACTCCAGATAAAAGCTCTTTGAGGTAAAGTGGAGCTTTACTGCAGGTACACTCTGTGAACTGATATTTTTATAACAGAATGGACTAATTGAACACCGGTGAGGTATTATGTAACTCTCCATTTGGAGTATCTATTAGATGAGACTGTGCCTGACCTCCTGAGAAGATGTTCAACCCTCAAACCCAAAAAGAGACCACAGAGCAGAGAGAGAGAGAGAGAGAAGCCGCCAGCTGAATAGACAGAGTATTATAAAAGATTAGACCGCGACCTTAGTCACTATTCAGCCCCTTGACTTCTTCTGCATTCTGCAGTGTTGTTGTCTGAACTGGAAAATGGATTCATTGGTGATAGATGGAGAGACTTTGTTAACACTCTGCCCACTCAGTATACACCAACATGAAAGGCTGAAAACGGACTTTAGTTCATTTTTCTTCTCCTACCTTCATTTAAACATGAAACCTCTTTGGACAAGTTCAGGTGTGTGTCCTGACAAGTGCCGTCCTCTGTGAAACCTTTATTAGTTTCATTCCATGTACTTATAAAGACTAGATACTACAGTATGGATATCTGTGCCACCTTGAGTCAACCATATCAAGCACTTCTATAGTGTTTTTGCAGCAGTTTTTTGGGGGTGATGAAATGATCAAAAATCCCACGTTAAGACACCGAGACTTTGCGGAACACCGTAGAAAAAACAAATCTGTGACAAACATTTGGAGATTTCTTGAGATTGCATTTTTTAAGCAATTGGATGGCAAAGACCAAGAAAGCCATCCGTCCTCTGAATACACAGAGTCTCTAGTTTGTGGTTGTAAAGTTTCACGAGGCTGTTATTATCCTTGACGTCACACTAGATCATTTTGCACAGTGAGCTCTGATTTTAAAAAATGTTCTCACTACGATGAAATGGCTACAATGGGGGGACTAACATCAACACGCGTGAATACAATTGAGCTCCCACAAGAGTCTCCGCTTTCCAGTCTTATCCAATTTGCAATTCTAATACTGTTTAGGGACGCCGGTATGCAGAAATATTCAAATACACTAGGTGAAAACAATGCCTTTATGCTGCATGCAGAAAACTGCAGTGGTTTTGGCCAAAGCTTTGTGGACTTCTGGGCACCTTTACAGTCCATTTTCCAATCAGATATCTCGTCAAGCTTTCAGTGCTTACACATCAGCTAATATTTCTTTTTAAGGATGGCGGCTGGGGAGTGATGAGAGGTGTTTTAGACAGACAGACGGAGCAGGTAGAGGAGAGGAGTCACTCAGTCGTCTCCCCCCGTTGGTCCTCGTCTGGCTCCAACTCAAAGAGACCTGGGCCTTTTGATGAAAATTTGATCAGTAAAAGTACAGCTGGTACTGGCTGTATGCACCCTACTGGCAGGCTTTTAACGTCCCTGCCTGCATACAGATCACAGCGTGTAGCCTCCTCCACTGAAGAAAGGGAAGAAGGGAAAGACTGCAGGAAGGAAGTAAACAAATGTATGGAGAGACGAGGGAGGCTTCCAGTCCTCCTAATCAAAGCTAAGTGCTTCAAGGAGGGAAGGACAGAGGAAGGACAGACGGCTGCAGGAATGAAGGAAAGGAATCGAGAGGAAGCAGTGCATGAAGAAGGATATTTCAGGGGGAAATAAAAGGAGAAACATGAAAGAAGAAACCTGAAAGAAGGTGATGATTGATGAGGAAAGGAATCAAGCGGAAGCAAGGGAAAGGATTTGCAATGAAGAAGAGAGAACATGGAGAGACAGATGCTATGTCACAATTCTGTATCCACATGTTCTATACAGCCGGCATCCAAGAAATCAACCGACTTTTACTAAAAGGAAATAAGTTGCACCGTTGGACGTCAATCAAAGTATGACTTTAGACAGCCGCTGCCAATTAGACTTGAAAAAGTTTTTTTGAGGCGCTCTTGAAGCTGTTTGACCATCATCCGCAATATATTCAAGCTTTTTCCAGCTGTGAGCAGTCTCTGTTTTCTTTGTGCATCATAGGGGGGAAGTGTACATCAACAGTATGCTCAGAAATGAATGATTTTTGGCATACATACCAGCTGAGCATCTTTTCCAGTGTGAACAAATTACATTCTCGTAACCGTCTAAGTGAGTAAAATAGAAATCAGAGATTAGAAGAAATGGAAATAACAAAGCAATAAAAAGGGCGCTAAGGGGTAAAGGAATGAAAGGCAGGAATTAAAAAACAAAGAAGACTGGAGAAGGAACAAAAGCAAGAAACTGAGGAAGGAACAAGCAAATAAAAACAAGCAAGTCGAGAAGAAATAAAGGCAGGAAGCAATAAAAAATAGGAAAAGGAAAGGATCTAGGAGATCAAAAAGGACGGCAGTTTGGGAAGAGGTGAGGTGAAACAAATCTTATTATAGAGATATGGATAAACAGAAGAAGAAGAAATGTAATGAACAGAAACAGTAAATCAGAGATGTTCCTTGGTTAAGTGACGTTAGTATCATGGATGTTGAGCAGCAATCCTCAAATGCCCGAATGCTTGTTTCTTCATGTTGTGATTGTAGCGTGTAAATTTTAAATTACAGTGTGTGAGAATCAACAAATCCAACAAAGCTGCGACGATCTGCTGTTAAAATCTGCTGTTATCCTTTCCAAACCCTTATCCTGGAATCATAGTAATGAAAACTAGCAATAGTTGCTTGTTTTTTGATGAAAACTAATCCCAATCTCTCTTTAGTTGTGTCTGACAGAGTAATCTGCTAACAGTGGGGATGAGTGTCCCAGTTGCCTCTCTCATCCCTTTAGAACAACCCAGATTAAAATGAATAACCTGTCACTAGAAAACCAAAGCAGAGGCTTTGGAAACAGAGAAACTGTAGGAAGGAAATGAACCGTGTAAAAGTCTAGTCTTGGAAAGAGTTACTGGATGTTGTAATCATCCCATCCAATCTCTCTAAACTGGACATGGAGAGATACCCTTTATAGAGGAACTACTTGGACTGTAAGTAATGAAAGACAAAGCACACGGCGCTCTCACTTCAGCCAAAGCAAATATGAGGCTTCGGCTGTCTGAATCGGCCATGTCGAACGGACATTTTCCAAAATTACAAAAGATTCCCCCTAGACAGTGTTTCCCTGTTCGGCCACTGCAGAAAGAAATGTCCTGCATCCACCAATAAGTCAATGCAAGACTGCTAGGACTGAGATATCCTCTGGTATCATGCATCTAACACTAAATGTATGAGTTAATAAATCATCATACAGGAAACCAATGCTTTGTTGTTGCCGGTCTGCTGCTTAGCCCGGCAACCATGGTATCAACCACAAGATAAATAAATTGGTCACTTGTTAACAATGCCGCTCAATGCTGCGCCCCGGTAATTGCGGTTGGCCTTTGTCCGGTCTTTGTTGTCTCGTTTGTGTTTGACTGATTTCGCCTGGCTCGGTTTGGTTGTTCCATGGATTTCTGCGGCATGAACAACATAAATTAAGCCGGGCCTTGATTCATTTCCTTTTTATTGTCAGTGATTGATCAGATGGCACAAGCCTGGCTCGGGACGGCACAGGACAGGGCGACTTTGCCAATTCCCTTTTCTGCTTAATTGATCAGTCTCGATTAAGATTGCTTTTCCCGAGTATATTCACACATCTCAGGCGCACCCTGATCTGCAATCAGGCAAGCATTCATCTTTCAGTTTCATGCTCAGCCTTCATGTTCCAATCATACAATTACTGATTGCTGGTACTGTTTCAAGTAGACTGAGTGGACTAATTTGTCTTACCCAGTGATTTCAGGGTCATTACGGACACTAGTTCTGCTATCGTGTAGACTCATATGATTAAACTTAAGCAGAAAATAGACCCATAATCCACTACTAGGACTTTAACACATGCAAATGTGTGTTTCCTCTAAATTACTGAGGCGCCAATCACGCTAACTTGCATGTCAACATCAGTATGAATTCTAAAATTCGTACCCGGATCTTGCGTGTTTGCCCTTTTCCCACATTTCTCTGTATTCCAAACAACTCGTCCTCTGAAATACTTCAACAGAGTGAGGTAGCAGAGCCTGTAAACATCGACATGTTCTTTTAGTATGTAATAATATATTTCCTACAGTAAATGGCTCGCGTTCAAGGTCAGCTTGATGCTTACGGGATAAGTCGAGGCGGAGAAACCAGCAGGCTTACTGACGTGAAGTTTGGAGACATCAGGGAGTCTCGATGTACACAACTTTCTGATGCTCTCCCATATGGCTGACAGGGTGGTAACTCGAACAGCTGCTTGCTTATGAAATCAAATTACGTGGCTCCTTCACTTCATTTTCTCACGAGTTCTGCTGACAGCTTTGTGCAGACATCGCGAATGTAAGGCACGGCAACATATGCCTGATTACTGTTTGTTATATGAAGTCTGACTTCACTTCACCGACGACGAGGAGTACGTGTGGGACGAGGCCTTTGCCAGCCTTCGACTAACAGCACCCACAAGGCTTACTAAAACCCCCTCTCCGACGCAGCGAGTCGGGGTTAGAAGCAAAGCAATTAAATGTTTAATGTCCTAACAAATTGAAATAAGTTGCACGCTTGTCAGCAGTTTGAGGATGTTCACTCAGGCCTCAAATGTTACAGTGTGATTCATAACCCAGCAGTTTACCGTTAGCCCTGAGTGAATGGATAATGGGTTATGAATAAAATCAGCTTAAACTAGCTACAGGCTTTTGCTTTTTTAGGTTGACTCGTGGCTAAGACACAAGTGTCAACAGACTTAATGTGACATTAAAGATGGTCGGCCTCTTCAGTCCACTGCTGATACTAACTCCACTTCACTTCTGGCTTTACATGGAGGTGTTAAGACTCACCAGACCCGCTCGGGATCGTCACAGTGATGTTATCGATGAGTGAGCATCGAATAACGGAAACTACAAGCCGTGTGCAACTTCACCAAAAAGTACCTTGGAGTACTGAGCGAAGGGAAAAACATCTCGCATGTCCGGGAAACATCTTCTGACTTCTCCCCCAGCTGCCCTCATTTTGTTCTCAATTAGCATGCACCGCATTGTAATGAGACAAAGCCAGAAAAAAACACCCACAAATCCAAATGCACACGTACCAAAGACACAAAAAATAATAAATGTTTGACGGTTGCCTCACTTGAAAACCTCTTGAAACATTGGAGACGTTAACGTTGCATCCTCAAAGAGAACATCTTAGCATCTTTTTCACTTCGTACTCTGCAACATAAATATCGTCTGCAAGGCTTTGGCAGGATTCAGACATGAGAGATGACGTGCCGGCTACGGCTTGAACTGAATGTAGAGTGTAGAGTGTGTGTGTATGACACAAGCTACAAACTCACACATGCATGAACAAAAAAGCGGCCAAGGGCAGCCGTCATTGACGGACCACCTCCCAGGACCGTGACGTCCAATCAGACACCCGTGGAGTGTGATACACACTCACACATCCGCAGCTCTCTATTTACTCCCACTTCATTGTGCAGCAACTGGATGGAGGCAGGCGGGGGGGGGGGGGGGGGGTAGAGAGCTCGGATGGATGTCTTGACACTTTTCACACATTCTTCAGTGTATTATTTTTTGCTGTGCATTTCAGCGAGTGAAGCGCTTACAGACAGGTTTTTAGAGTTTGATTTCCAAGGGGACCTGTCATGCTAAATATACATGCAGCCATGCCATTGTGGGTTTCTTTAGATAGACTTAAAAGCATCCGGCAAACTGTGAAACCTCGTATAATTGTCATGCAAGTTTCTAGTTCGGTCTTTATGTAAATGCTCGCCTATAACTCTACAAAAAAGAACACGAACACTTCGTTCGCACCGAGCACGTTTGATCCAGTTTATTAAAAATGTAAGAACTTTGTTCATGTTCTTTTTTTTGATTCCCTGCGGATGTTTTGTCTCCTCACGCAGTCGTGAAAAACATGCAACTCCGGTGAATTCAAGAGAATTGAATGCAGTCACGTTCACAGACTGCTGACCTGTCTGAAGCGTGTGTAGTTTTTTGTGTTGTTTAATGCGCGGTAGGATTGGTTCGAGACCCTCGTGATCCTGGAAAGAAACGTAGCAGATCGATGGACCTGTGGGAGCGTTTCCTCCAATGCTGCAGTTTTAAAGAAGAAGCAGTTAAAACTCAGATGGTACCACTCTGAGATGTCTAAGAACATCGGTTAGTTTTCATAGAGAACTTTCTGACTTGATAAGTTGAGTCTACTTGGTCACAGACCAAACAAAGCAAACCAATGATGTGATTA
The DNA here is from genome assembly GCA_014281875.1 of Nibea albiflora. Taxonomy (NCBI): domain Eukaryota; kingdom Metazoa; phylum Chordata; class Actinopteri; family Sciaenidae; genus Nibea; species Nibea albiflora. Next base: position 18,489,152 of record CM024802.1, on the reverse strand, counting down.
CACTTTGTATAAATGATTTCTGCAGCTCATTTCTCTGAAGCTGAAACAATCATTCAACGATTCATTGAGTACAATCGATCTGCGACAGTTTGCGACAATCTAATCATCTTTTTTGTGATTTTCAAGCTTAATGCTAAACATTTGTCTCGGTCATTGGAAGAATTAGGAAAACTGCGATGAAAATAGAGAAAGAGAAGATTGCAGCTCTCAGTCCCGCCCTGGAAAGAATTGATCTCCTGTTGGGCTACGTTTCATGAACTTCAAAACTCCTCCAAGAACTTCCTGACGATTTCTACAGCGACAATCTGACATCACACCCACCTCACATCGTGATTGGCCAGCTGTGTGCAGGGTTGTGTTCATAACACTATTTTTGGCTTGAGTACAGCTCTGTAGAAGTCTTCCAGGAGAGACTGAAAATGTGTCCTGTCATTAAATATTTATATTTCCACAGCCCGGTCCTGTCTTTGATGGTCGGCTTTCTCTCTCTCAGCCTGCCGGCGGGGCTCTGTTTGAGTGCCCGGCCCTCACTTTCAGTAGCTCACCTCCATGATTTGATGATATAGATGGACGCGCCTCCATCCATACTGAACGATTTACACTTTCTATCAATACCTGGCTCTGACACGGACACTCACAGGCAGGGGCAGGCTCATTGACACTAAGCCGCCCACGGTGTAATCCCATCCCTGACCTCTCGCTGTGCGGGTCAGCACAACAACCTGCACTGCTGGCCGCCGACAGCTAAGCCATAAACACACACGGGTGGTGCAGCGTGTTGGGCGGAGCCGAGAGACAGTTCTATCTTCTGTCCCCAGGAAATCCTCATTCACTCAGTGAGAAAATTGGCTTTGGGATGGGAAGAGGAAAAACAACCGCCCCCACCGCCTCCTTTTTTCCCCCCTTTTGGCCATCTCTGCTGTCCTCCTGCAGCGCCCAAGTAAAGCGTCTTACATATCCACACACACACACACACACACACACACCGGGCCAAGTAAAGGTTATTTACCAGCCGTAGAGAATGAATTTTCTGGATATCTATCTTAATCTCTTTTTAGACTGGTCTAATCTGTTCTGAGGAGAGCGAGCGGGGCTACAGATGGAAGGCGGAGGATTGAGGACAGAGAACGGGAAAGAATAGATTCTGACCAATGTGATGCACACTCTGTCACTCTGTCTGCTTCGCCTCGCGGAAATCCGCTCAGTCTCACTTCTGTTTTCTCTCATTGTTGCAGATTTTGAACTTGCAAATATTAGACTGGATTAGTGTCACTTAATTGGTAAATAGATAAATAAATTGCAGTAAGCATTGACAGACAGTTTCTGGGTCTATAAAGTGAAGCCACACACTTCTTTTGCTTGATTTATTACTTAAGTAAACGGTTTCCTTCTGAGTTTATAGTCTTCATTTCTAGTTTCAAGTCTTCTACTAAAGAGTTTGTGAATTATGGTCCCACTTAGAGTAAAACGGACGATAAAGCAGGGTATGATTCAGGGCGTGACTAATTTGTGATTTACAAGTCCAGCTCAACAGACTGGACTCAAGAAACTCGCATCAAACTGTCAAATTACGCATTGCTGATCAAAACAGTTGCTGCCTCGTCTAGTTCTTGACTCAGATGTTTTTCAGAAACATGTTTTAATTTACTCGAAGCAAAGACTCATCAAACTCAGATCAAACCGCCAAACCGGGCATTGCTGATCAAATACGAGTCTGTATTTCTGTCTGGAAACATTCGAGGAGAGCAATCAGATATTTGTGTACTGTTTAGCGGAAGTGATTGTAACTAGGCAGGCCACAGCTCCCAGTACAACACCAATCAGCACCACGATTTCATCATTTCTGCTTCTGCAAAACCAACATGGCAACAACCGCGATGCCGAACTAGACACTTCGAAACTGTTGTCCACAAACCAGTGACTGAGGTTACAGTTTGCTTTCAGGAACACATATAATAGTTCTATTTTGGGACTATTAAAATATAATTTCATCTAATTTTTACGTTGACTCCAATAAGAATTTCGGTTAACAATAGTTATAATAATAAGAAGAAGATATTAAACTTGAAATGATATAAAGTAGAGAAAAGCACATTTGCAAATGTTTGACAATTGTTTCACTGAACTGATAAATTAGTCATCCAGTTATCTGGTCCAATCATCGGCACTAATTAAAGTCCCAGACTGGAGTTTTAACAAACGTAGTGTTTGGAGTTTCCATCGTGGCTCAGCCAGTTGGGTCAACATGATATTTTCCGTGGCAGAAATGAAGCGACGAGTATCAAACATTCATCAGGTTTGATTAAAGGAGTGAAAGGTAGCCTATAAACAAAGGCCGGTCTTTGTAAGAGTACAAAGCTCACATCACAGTAACTTCAAAGCCTGAAAAAGAGCCTCTGCAGTTATTTCTGGAGCCGGGGAAAAGACAGTCTGCAGGGGCCAAAATGAACAAGCCACTGTCAGGGTTTATTCTGTGCTGCTCTTGTAACACGACTAAAGTTCAATAAAATATTAAAGATGAAAAAGTCGCTGTCAAAAACTGGAGACAGTTGGTGTTTTTAGTAAAGAAATATGGAGAGCAAGGCTGGGAATTTGGGTAAAGATAGATTCATAGCGTAAATTAAACACCGTGTTGTCAAATTCTAACACAAATGTAACTTATATCCTAAAATATGTTCGATAATAAATAGGCTGTTGGATTAAACTCAGTGTTTATGGACGCGCTCACAGATATACGTTAAAGGTAAAATTGCCTTGCAGGGATTTAAAGCTGTGCTCTTGTAATGCTGCCACAAGGTTGTATTTCCTTCTGAGGCTGACTGACCAAAACCACTTTAGATAAGAAACTCGGTTCAGTGAATCAGTAGATGGAGGGGAAGACACACACACACAAACACACACACACACACACACACACACACACACATATTTGATATTGTAAAGGTCATGCAGAAATAAAATAATCGATTGGATCACTGATCACACAAGACTGTAAACGGGAACGGCAATTAAATGGAGCCGGAGCGTGAGCGTGTTTAAATGCGTCACTCTGACACTAAAATCTCATGATTAAAATGGCGCATGGTGAGATTTATAACTTGGTAATAAATGTTACAGTTAATACTCAGATATGTGACAGTGAGGTCATGATAAACTGGAGTGCACCAAAGAATAGGATCAAATTAAAACATTGTAATTGTTCCTGCCTCTGTAGTTCTTTCTCGTTCTCACCACGTGGAGGGGAAAGTACGACTTCCTTCCTTAAATTCGACTCTCAGACTCTGAATTCATGACGGCGTTCGTAGCTTCGTCATGTGGCTTCCATCTGCTTTCACACAGTCCATTAACAATCCATTTTCTAGTGTTGATTTTCTTAATCAGCATCTTTGTAGTTGGAGAGCTTTCATTAGATACAGTGTTTTCGCTCTGACTTGTTTGACAGTTTGTTTCTTTAATTTCATCTGTAACGTCGTCGTCTGTTCGCTTCCAGATAAATACCACATATTTGGTTTTCTAAATGTTGACACCTTTGATTGATGATTTATGGAAATATTATTTCAGTCATCACGTCATGCATTAACCTGTGTGTGGCTACAGTACAGCAGCTAAATCCTTTTGTGGATATAACAACGCCCATGAGCTACTTTTCATCTTAACAGTGCAGTGCTGTGGGATTAGCTCACACCCCGTCATGTTATACATGCAAACACAAGCTGCGACCTTTCATTCTAGGTTAACGATGTGTGTGTGTGTGCATTCCCTTTGGACCAACCTGTTGCATTGTTCCTTTATTATGTTATTGCTACACTCTTTAGTCCGTTCTACCTCAAACACACACAGCCGCTCGCTGCAGTAGACGGCTCGACAAGGGGAAAATTGGTTTGGTCAACGGGGTCACACATGGGCTGAGTCTTCCTTCTTTCCTGCAGCTTACCAAAGCCTTTATCAGTGCTGTGTTTGAGTGTGTGCGCCTTCAAGCACGCATGTACTTCAGGCAGTTGCGAGGCTCGACTCTGCAGCCTCCTAACAACTATACCAACACTCGGTCAGAGGAGGAACCGAGCCTTTCCTCCTGCCGTGCTTTGACAGACTGTGTAATTGCTACAGCACACTTTGCTTTATTTCCCCCTCACTCTGCTTTTGTCCTGTGTCTTCATACACACACACACACACACAGCTGTACACCATATTGGTGTTTGTGAGTCTTTCACGCTGTGCAACATTTGAACCTCTACCAGAAAAACCAACAAAAACAAAGTGCTGCTGCTGTTCAGGATAGCCAAATGAGAGCATTTGTTCAAGTCCAACACAAAACTACTCAACTATTCTCTCCTTCCTCCCAGCTGGAGCTGAGAACAAACAGACAGGCTGTATTGACACCTGCTATCATAACACCATCTGCATCTTCAACGTCCTTCCTGGACAGAAAGCGGAAAAGCAAAAACTCAATATTTATTATGGGAACGAGGGGAACGTTGCTCCTGGATCGGAGCTAGAAGTCTGGCGAGGAGCATCTGTTCAGCCATAAATCGCAACGCAAAGAGTTAACATGGCGGCACTTAAAGAGACCTAACAGTATTAGCTCGACTTTAGATTCAGATATTGAAAGAGTAATATAAGTCTCTTTGGCTCATTGCGAGATGAATACTTGTTAATCGTCTGCATACAGTACGATCGAAAATAAACTTTACCAACATTGATAAAGTTAGAGCTCTTAATTTCTCTGATACTGCTCTATTTTTGTACAAGAAGCAAGATTATAGTCATTAATTATTTAATTCTTAAAGCATCCGTCTGAAGTCAGCCAATGAGCAGCCTGGTTGTTGCAGAGACATCGCTCTGCTTTGACTTGACTGGTCCAGGCCAAAGATCCAACACTAAACCCCGACTGAAAAATTACCAGATGGCTTCAGTCCTAAAAAGCAGCAGAGGAAAACTAAAAACTAAAACTAAAAAATAGATAATAAATAATGTGTGCAATGAAGGACTAAAAGTTTCAGAAGTAACTTCAGGCTACAACCAAAAAATGGCTATCATTGTAGCTTGTGACATCTTCATGAAGTCGTCGTAAACGTCTCGGGAAAACGCTGCAAAATCTTGCAGACACAGTTGTGTGTGTGTCTTTTTTTATGGAAATATTGAACATTAGTGTTGCTGTAGCTGTTGAAGAGGCAGCAGTGTGGTTGGGAAATGATGCACATTGCATAAGCATAGCATTAGCATTTATGCCTACAGTGTGAGATAAGTGTAAATGCAGTGTTTTTATCTCCGTTATGCAACACTCAGTTCCAGCAGAGGAAATCGTGTGGCTTCCTCTCTCATACAAGCAGCCAGTGTTCAAATTTTGACTGTTTATCCATGACCATGATCTCTTCAGCCTTAAATAAAAACTATTTTTCAACCTACACCTTATTTTTTCTTATTCCGGCCATGAAATCTTAGAGGACAAGGTCGTTTTTAAGAGAACCTGGATAAAGAATAAATCCTAAATGGCAAAATCGAACTTTTGTGTGTTTTTTATCGAAGGTTTGCAAGAAATGGGATGTTTGTAAATGGCTTATCCCCAAAAAAGGAAACTATCAAGGTACAATTTGACATTTTAGTGCAGCAGTAATTACTACTGACATAGAATCAAGGTACAGTTGTAGAGGTGGATAGATCTATCATGTCCAGTTGTTGGTAGTGTTGGAGAGGAGGTCCTCTCTGGTCTTCAGGAGGTTTTTGAAGGTAGAGATGGGCAACCCTGAGCTTTTGGGAACTTGTAAGACGTTCCACCAATGGCAAACAGACGAGAAAAGTTGCCCAGTGTGAAGCGGCACGATCATAACTCCTAAGTTTCTCACTACCCTGCTACGGGTGAGAGAAAGGCAGTCAATGTTAATGTGGATGTCATGGTGTATCGGACCAGCAGTTCAGTTTTTGAGAGGTTCAGCTGGAGGTGATTTGCCTTCATCCATGTTGATATATCTGCGAGGCACTCAGCGATCTCCAAAGATTTGAGGTCTGCAGAGATGTTTGGAAAACCGCTGATGCGTTTAACAGTTCATTTTGTTAAGAAAGACAAACAGTGTAGAGAACAATGCTGAGAATCGATGCTGCGATCATTTGGAGAGTTTGGAGAGACTCTGTAATCAGGATTACTTTCCTCTCAGAAAGTATGCTAATGTAAAATCGTTACACCTCAGAATAATTCTTCCGAGGCATTGTTTGGTGGAAAGTTCTCATTCTCGCAGTATCTTGGGATTTTAATACTCAGAACAGCAAAGCCCACATTGTATTTCTAGCATTAAATCCTGAGATCATTAATGCAAAATAATGTCGACTCCAATCAGTGTTGCATCACATTAATTTCTATCTTCTATCTCCCCAAATACACCCAGAGTATAATCACTCTGAGTGGATCAGACTCTACCTTTCATATCATGTAATACACGCACTGGACCAGATCCAGTTTTAGCGAAGAGTCAATATCAGCTACATGATTATGCTTAACCGTACCTTCTATGTAATATTAATAAACCCATATATATGTCCAGCAAGTATGCTGATGCGTCCCCGGGGTTACTGAGTGACAGATCTGCAGCAGGTTATTGTTAGAAACGCTGAGACGTCCCTGGAGTTCATGTGCTTTGTTCTTATTCATGTCATCTGGCCTGAAGGGAGCCAAAGCTGCTTCCGAGACCGGCTCTCATTGGACCTTATCTCTTCCCCCTGCAAGGAAGATAAGGAAAAGGAAGCTATTTGCCTTGTTAATATACCCTCTCACACACACTCACGCATGCACACACACATGCTGCTTTGAGTGACAGAGGAAGCAGAACAAGAGTCTTTCCCTTTGCTCTCACATTTGAGTATTATCATCCCGTGGCGCTATCTAATCACAGATTAGCAGTTGACTCTGACACTCCTATTGTTCGTCTTTCTCTCTGCGCTCGTATCTCTGACTTGTTCGCCTGTCATTCATCCTTGTGTACTCGTTGTACACTCTCTCTTTCTGCATATTAAATGCATGCAGAAATGTTGAGTTTAGAACTTGTTCGTTTCATTGTCGACCTCAGAAGTGCTGAATTAGACGAGGTTTGGTTAATTAAATACAACATTGAACGCCGGAGTGATTATTCCTGCTTCAGTGCTCTCAGGAAAACCCTGAACTTGTAAAAGCTGTAGTTGTAGTTGAGAAAGTTTTTTCTCCAGGAACGCACCGAAGCCTGCTCTCTCCCATTTGAAAACCAACATGATTAACAAACTTGCATTGCCGGAGCACGGACCAGCTCGTCGCAGCCCAATATTTTAGATCCGCCTCGAGGCTTTTGGACTCATTTTGAGACAGTATCAGCAAATGTTCCGATTAAAAAGCTATTGACCCAAACTGTTTCACTTTTCCCCGGCACAGACTGTGAAATACCAATCATCTCAGCGCAGTGTACTCTGTGTTTCTTTTTAATTACAGCTCCAGCAGGCGTGCTGTAAATGTGGCATTATAATGTAACCGGCCTTTGCTCTGCCTAAGCAGCATAAAAAGACCAAGAGTTTCCCCGGGCGAGGCTGCAGGGCTGCAGGCTCGCCCATTAGGCTGCATCTCTGAGTAGATCTAAGAATAGTTAGCTTAGCATAGAATACCGCATTTAAAGGACAGATCTGAAATTATGAAACAACAGTGAATTAATCCTGCTGACAGGACCAGACAGAGTTCTGACTTTGTCCAATTGGAAGAACTTTCTTGTCGTCCGCAATTATTAAAAGCACACATCGATTCTACTTCTGATTGAATGAAACTGAATTACCAACTAAATTCTCAGATTTCAGCTTCTCAAATGTGAGTATTTTTCTGCTGTCTTTAGTCCTCTATGTCAGAAAACTAAATATCTCTTTGGGTTGTGCCCTGAAGAAGACATCTGAGGACGTCGTGTTGGGTTCAGTGACACTTTTCACCGTTTTCTGACATGTTATGGACTGAGCAACCAACCAGTCAATCAAGACGGTGATCAACAAATAAAATGATCATTAGAGACACGGTCCTTCATTACACTGAACTTGGACACTGCAGTCCATTTTGAACCCCACATCCATTAGAGCTTCAGATGTGTATTATTCCAGTTTGACTGCCAAGCTGTTTGAAAGTCAGAGTCTATCTATATATAGAAGGGACCATAGAAATAAAGTTTAAAGATGTGCAGCCTGTAGTCAGGAGGACAGAAGGTGTTTGGGGCTCAGAGCTACAGGTAGGATGGGGAAAGTAGTTAGACAGACTCATGATAATTGGTTTGATCTCTTAATTACTAAAAAGCTACATGCACCGCATTATGCAGCAGTAAAAAATGAAGTCATTTATAATGAATTCAACAGTGCTTGTCTCGGTCTGACCTCAGTTGTTGCTCCAGACGCAAAGCTCTTCAGGTCAGTGTTTGTGCTCCGACCCGACTGTGTCTATATTGTCTTATCTGGGCCGGGAGACTAAAAAAGTCCAAATTTTGGTGGGTGAAAGTGCACCGTGCCCTGCGGCTCTGCTCAATATTAATACCCGGTGCCGGCTGCATGCCTTCCAACTCCTCACCAGGCGACTCACTGCTCCGTGGGACTTACAGTCCAATTACATCAGCTATCTCCAAGGCTTTGTTACCAGGCCGGTGTGTGTGTGTGTGTGTGTGTGTATAAATATATATATATCGGTACATCTGTGTATCTCCAGTCCCCTCTGATGTCTTTTTGATGTTAGACTGGTGCTTTTAAGGGCTAATACAGCAGGCCCGTCTTTCTACCATGTCTAACCTGTTTTTTTGGAAAAAGAAGGAAAAGTTAGTGTGTGTGTGTCTCATCTCAGTATGTGTGTGTGTGTGTGTCGTCTAGCTGTGGAGATCTGAGGTTTTTTTTCCCCCCTCCTTGCAGACAGCAGTTTGACAGGTAGCTTTGTTTAACACTTGTGCTACACACCGCCTTAAAGGTCTTTGTTCTCTGCTCAGCTTGTCTGTCTGACTGCTCCTCTTCCTAACAGCTCCTCTGTTTTGTTTTTGTTTTGTTTTTTTCCACGAGAATATTAAAATCACGCATCAAGTGCTTTCACGGTGGAACAAAGAACACACTGGATGACGTCCAACAAACCTACAAAACAGGACTCGAGGTTGTGACATTTGTTCACCGACGAGTGCTCCAGCTGCTTATTTCAGGTCCATAACCTGAACTTTATCTGCAGTGTTTCCTTTGAATCAGGCCACCAAGTGTGTGTTCATCCACCTGAGGAACAGACATGACTTCCTGACTCTGTTGCAAAGACTTTCATCCATTACCGTAACACAAGTCCTAATTGGATTGCAATGAAATATTTATTGTTTTGAATGGGTTTCCATGTTTTTATTGTCTATAATTGAAGTAATTATGGACTAATACTGGTACAGCAAAGATTTTACAAGCAGGTTTACTCACAGTGCAAAATAAAACATTTGTAGACCGACTGTACTCCTCAGAATATAACATTTTCTCTAATATACCCATGTATGTTTGGGATACTACTCATCAACCAGTTGAATTAACAAAGTTTTGTGTTAGCACATATCCGGTGCCTTCATCATATAACAAAAAAACCAAAAACAACAAAACAGAACTCGTTGTTCCAAGACTGTAATCCAAAGAGTTGGTGTGTGTCCATTGTCGACTGCTCCATCTGCCCGTTTTCCACCATACCTTTGAATCAAGTCACCAGGTTTGTGTTCATCCACCTGAGGAACATCGCCAAACATTGCCATTACTTCCAGACCTCCATCCATTACTGTAACAAACCTTTGATTGCCAAATAGATGTTTAGTTTTCTAATTAATCAACCAATTCACCCAAATTCCATCACACCAAGTAGTTGAACTGAAACCATCGTATTCTAAATGTGATATTTTCCAATGTACTGCACCCACATCGTGTTTGGGATCCTGACTTGCATGTTGGCATGCTGTCAGCCAGTTGAAGTAACAAAGTCTTGTAGCTGTGACAAACTATTTCAGTTATTGCACACAGGGACTCCATCCTTTTGGCTGGATGCAGTTTTGTTGACAATTTCAAGTAAAATCCTCCGAGCCGTTGTCTTTTCAAAACCGCCCGAAGTAAGAGATGTTAAATTCATATTGATTTTGTCGCCTTCTGTCTAAATTCACCAGCAGTCCAAACAAAAACTCTTCTGTAGACTCAATCTGTCATTTGTAAGACGTTCCTCTGTAAGCCTGCTAGGTTTTGATGTTGGCACATGTTTTGGGTTCCTCCCAAGAAAAGGCAAAACTCATTCAGTTCTTTCGAGCAAACACGATTCTTTAATTTCGTGGACTTGGGTAGAAATTAACAGCTTTGATACACACATAACGTAACGCATGCAAGTGTTTTGCTAAAGTTTGGAAAAGCCGGTGCAGCGATGACCAAAAAAACACGTCCATCTTTTTGTCAGTCCAACTGTTGAAGAGCGCAGCCCTTAGGCTTCATGGCCTAATTTGTATCATAGACCTTTAACAAGAAGGTCTAGCTGTAGACCTTTGCAGTGACTGACATTTGCTAGTGACTCTGTGACATTTAGACCTCCAAATCATCACATCTGACTCCTTGATTTATCCCTTGCCTCTTGAAAATTAGGTCTGGTATTGATTTGTCATGAAGCTGACTGGATCTGTGCTTGTCCGGGTCACGTATTCTCTCTCAGTCTGATGTGGAAGTTCGCTGTTGCCGGTTGAGCTGTAACACCAGTTTGGGCTCCGTCAGATCAGGCTCTTTATGGTCTTTGGTCGTGCTGAACTATTTGAGCGAGTATTTGACATTTTCCTTCAGACGAAAGCCTTCCAGGGTTCCAGCCCAGGCTTGTTCTATGACAACACTGACTCTCCACTGGGGCGCTTGAACAGCTTTTCTCTTTCCCTCTCCACTCGTTCACTCCGAGTCTCCTTCTCAGCTTCTACTTTTAGCCTGTTGTTTCAGGAAGTATATTCCTTTGAAATATTTACCGTTGTTAGTTCAGCTCCTTCACTGTATGTCTATATTTGTCCCACTAGCCTTTCCTGATAATTCCCAATGTGGGTGCTGACGCGCACGCACAGACCTAAGTGGAGTGTGAAGAGCCTTGTGATTGTCTCAGCTGGTTATTTCTGGCAAACTGAAGGGTGTTTCATTGAATTCACAAGTGATGTGTTGGCCAACACATTCGTCAACCTATTTGAAGTCGTGTTAATCAAGGTTTTACCGAGCAGGAAAATCTTTTGATCGCTTGACTATTCTCTGATCGGGAATTTGTCGGCCTCCATTTTGTCATTGTCGGATGCTTTGGTTTCCATGGCAACTGCTTCCAAGCATCAGCTTAGCTACTGTAGCTCTTGACCAATCACACCATTATTACCAGTTGAGTTCCAACAATTGAGATTTTTGAGACCAACAAGGCGCTTCATCGCACTCTTGCATGCAGAAAACTGAGCCGCCGTTGAAGAATAAGATCCTGTGGCTAATCTTAATGATCAGTTCCTTTGTGTACTTCACAGTACATGCTCATATCAGGTATATTGAGTGTGTTCTGACAAACTTGACACGTTGTCGTCGAGCATTAAAGTCGACCCGTCGCTTGTTGCTCACATTGCAGTTTTTTTACGCCCCTCCAGCCCATCTTAAAGGCGCTCTCCACCTCCCCTGTAACTTTCCTACCAAGACGGCAATTTTCTATGTAAATTGGCTTTCCCCGGTCTTCTTCTTCATTTCCATAGCAGCACCGTCAAAAGAGCTGACTGTCAAAAGTGCGCCGAGTCAGCACCGGCTGTGCCACAGGAGAGGAGAGGAAATATTATCAGGAGTTGATAGTCTGAAAGCGTGTGCATGCACACGTGTGCATATTGATATGAAAAGGCAACAGCGAGGCAGGGGTTGCTAATATTGAGATGAAGGATAAAGCCGAAGCGTTTTCCTGTCTTAGAGAGCGTTCCTGCCTCTCTTATCGAGTGTCTGTCAGACTCTGGGAAAGGCTTCCAGCAGCTGAGATTGGATTGGAAAGACATCCCTGACGATCCTCTCCTCCGCCTCGTGGGACAATGAGACTGGCTCCAACGTTTAATATCATGTTGGATTTGTTAACTCTCGCTTCATGTCAGCTGCAACACGTTAGATATTAAAGTTGTTTAACAACAGAACATCTGCCTTTTAATCGACACCAGCTACAGACGAGTGAGACGGCGTGGACTGCAGGACGTGTGAAATTACAGCAGCACAAACACGCTGGGAAAAGATGGACACTTATGAAAATGATGTTGTTTCCTCTGTACACAAACAAGATAAATGATGTTGCTGTGGCTGTAATCTGAAGCAAGTGCCATCGGGCTCTAATTTGTAAAGATTTGTTTAATGTATTTTAATCCTAGGCAAATGTTGTATAGCCTGGATAAGGGGGAAGAGGGAGGCTCACACGGGGTGGAGTTGATGTGACTTGACAAAGGCAGCTGCACTCTTGAGAAATGGAAAGACACACATGAGGAAAGCAAGAAGGGCGGTGGTGAGTTTATAATTCCACACATGGTGGCTGCACAGGAGCTGAGATGGAGGCAGGCAGGACGCTTTAAAAGTCTGAATTATCCAGTGCAGACCGGTCTGCTCTCGGCTCCTGTAGAACCTCCAGGTTTATGTCGGGCCCGGATTAAATTAAGTTAATAGATTAGTCGCTGAACACAAAGCTGCATCAAACACTTGTTACAGTGCTGCAGAGACAGAAGCTCACTGTGCGTTATTTAGTTTGTTACACTGCTGCAAACCAGAGGAGAACAATGCCCAGTGTCACAATCTCCCGGAGCCAAAGGTGATTTAAAATCTTGTTTTGTCTGAGCAGCCGTGCCAAAAACCCAAATTATTAAATTTAAGATGACTCGGAAGAGAAACACAGCGAGTGGGCGAGCGAGCGAGCTCTCCAGCTGGAGAAACAAACCGACAAATCGACTTGAAGCAGTTACTCGATTATCAAAACAGTTGCCAACTGATCCATTCATCAGCTTTTAGCTCTATCGTTCTCAAAGTGAAATGGTAACACCGTTGGGGACGTGTAGATTACTAACCAATGGAATCAAGTTGTGCTTTTCATACTGCCCAAAATAAAGTAATTGGCATCGACAGAGAATCCATCCAATCTCATCCAAGACTCCGATTCAGTCTCAGGTTTTGTTATTTTCTATTGATTTTAGCTGTGTGTGTTGATCGTAGCTCCTTTTATTGGTGCCATAGATGCCTATCGCTCTATCGCTGCAGGACATGAGGTCCTCTCCCTCTTCCTCCATCACGTTCCTCGCGACAGCAAACCCTATAAATGATTGGTGAGCGTTTGTGCTCTTGTGTTTTATCACAGCTGACAGGCGGCCTCCGCTGAAACGCCAAATCCACTCCTCCCTCCCTCCGTCTCCTTTCTCCATCCGTCTCATTAACATTCAAACAGCTTCACCTGCAGCCCTCTGTGCTAGTCGAGGTGGAGTCTGGGTTTAATTATTTGAGACGGTGCTAAGCATTCTTGGGAGGCGCATTCTGGAGAGATCCACGGTGACCCGGGAAAATGTTTTGTTGGGCTGAATGCGTTTGTCTGTCACCTCCATGTGAAGCGTCAGTTTCCTCCGTGTTTATCCCGTCCTGAGGCTTCCTGCCGGGAAATGTTTTTATACTGTGAGGACATTTGCATTTCACACCGACGACTCAATGCCAGCAAATCTCTGTGCTGCTGTAAGTCAGTCATGAGCTCAGAGTCAGCGCTGCCGGACAGACTCGGTGAAGAAGACGCCGTGCTCACGTCTGCTGCTTTTCTTTGATTTGCATATCAGACAACACGTGAAACAAAATCTCTTTTCCTCTCCTCTTCTCCCCTTTTGTCCCCCGTCTCTCCCTTTCCTCCTCTATTTCTCTCATAGCTCCTCTTTTCCTTCCCTCTTTCCTTCCCTCTCCCCGCCCATCATTTCCTTCCTCATTACTTTCCTCCTCTTTTCTTTTATTTCCTCTTCCATCTTTGTTCCTCCAGTCATCACCTTCCATTCCTTGTGTCCTTTCTTTCCTCTTTCTCCTCTTATCTCCTCTCCTCTCCTCTCCTCTCCTCTCCTTTCCTTTCCTCTCCCTTCCTCTCCTCTCCTCTCCTCCTCTCCTCTCCTCTCCTCTCCTCTCCTTTCCTTTCCTCTCCCTTCCTCTCCTCTCCTCTCCTCTCCTCTCCTCTCCTCTCCTCTCCTCTCTCCTCTCCTCTCCTTCCTTCCTCTCCTCTCCTCTCTCTCCTCTCCTCTCCTCTCCTTCCTTCCTCTCCCTTCCTCTCCTCTCCTCTCCTTTCCTTCCTCTCCTCTCCTCCTCTCCTCTCCTCTCCTCTCCTCTCCTCTCCTCTCCTCTCCTCTCCTCTCCTCTCCTTTCCTCTCCTCTCCCCCTCTCCCTCTCCTCCTGTCCTTTCCTCTCCTCTCCTCTCCTCTCCTCTCCTCTCCTCTCCTCTCCTCTTCTCCCCTTTTGTCCCCCGTCTCTCCCTTTCCTCCTCTATTTCTCTCATAGCTCCTCTTTTCCTTCCCTCTTTCCTTCCCTCTCCCGCCCTCATTTCCTTTCCTCATTACTTTCTCCTCTTTTTCTTTTATTTCCTCTTCCATCTTTGTTCCTCCAGTCATCACCTTCCATTCCTTGTGTCCTTTCTTTCCTCTTTCTCCTCTTATCTCCTCTCCTCTCCTCTCCTCTCCTCTCCTCTCCTCTCCTTTCCTTCCTCTCCCTTCCTCTCCTCTCCTCTCCTCTCCTCTCCTCTCCTCTCCTCTCCTCTCCTTTCCTTTCCTCTCCCTTCCTCTCCTCTCCTCTCCCTCTCCTCTCCTCTCCTCTCCTTTCCTTCTCCTTTCCTCTCCTCTCCTCTCCTCTCCTCTCCTCTCCTCTCCTCTCCTCTCCTCTCCTCTCCTTTCTCTTTCCTCTCCCTTCCTCTCCTCTCCTCTCCTCTCCCTTCCTCTCTCTCCTCTCCCTCCTCTCCTCTCCTCTCCTCTCTCTCCTCCCATCTCCTCTCCTTTCCTTTTCCTTTCCTCTCCTCTCCTCTCCTCCCGTCTCTGTCCTTTCCTCTCCTCTCCTCTCTCCTCCTCTCCTCTCCTCCGCTCCTCTCCTCTCCTCTCCTTTCCTCTCTTTTTCCTCCCCCTGTTTCCTCTCCCTCCTCCTCCTCTCCTCTCCTCTCCTCTCCTTTCCTCCCGTTCTTTCCTCTCCCCTTCCTCTCCGCTCCTCTCCTCTCTCTCCTCTCCTCTCCTCTTCCTCTCCTCTCCTCGCCTTTCCATTCCTTCAATCTCCCTTCCTCTCCTCGCCTCTCCTTTCCTTTTTCCTCTCCCTTCCTCTCCTCTCTCTCCTTCTCCTCTCCTCTACTCTCCCTCATCCTCGCCTCTCCTCTCCTCTCCTCTCCTCTCCTCTCCTCTCCTCTCCTCTCCTCTCCTCTCCCTTCCTCTCCTCTCCTGCCATGTGTTTGGCTTTAATTATTACTAATTCGACTCTTTAAGCCGGAGTTTATTTTTCTGCCACCCTTCACGCCGTGTTTTTCCTCCCTGAAGCGAGTTATTAAACCCGGAGAGAGACTGAGGGAGAGAGACTCTGACAGAGAGTGGAGAGGAGGACAAGAGCAACCATTCACACAACAGCAGGCTTCTTAACCACTGAAAGCTGTCACCTCCTCAGAGCAGTGTGTGTGTGTGTGTGTGTGTGTCGCCTAAGCCTCTCCAATACAGCTGTCAGGGCAGCAGCCTGCAAACGGGTCTCATTCAGCTGACACCAACACAGTCGAACGCCGGCTTACTCTTTCCAGATTTAGTCTGCACTCGTCGTTCAGTTTTGCCTGCATGGATTCATTAATTCATGAAGTGAAATGTCACTCCTCCGGCCCCTTTTTAATTTCTTAGAGAGTGCTTCAGAGTGCCTTTCACGCGTGTTTTTACCGAAGCATCCAAAAGGAAGTGTTTGGCATCATCACTGATGCCTGTCATGCTGCCACTCCACATAAAGGCCAGCAGATGTTGTACCGGAAGGCCGGTGTTTGATATTGAATCAACAAGAATAACTTCAAGTTGAAGAAAACAGCTACAATTTGCAGACTTTTAAATCAGTATAATTATTTTGAATCATCCAGTGAGCGTGTGAGTCGTCCAGAGTTGAATCTGGGGCAGCTGGACACTCTTCGGTTCTGACTGACTGGCAGGGGAAGCAGGTATTTAGATAACCAGGCCATGGCCTTCTTTCCACTTGGCTAGTTTGATTTTTATTGTTATTTTTAATCAATTCTTATTATCCGCTGTGAGATAAATCCCAACAGGTTGATGCAGGACTAAATTATTTAATATTAACAAGTGATAAATCGTTAACTAAAACACTCAAAATCATTTTGATTAATCATCAGCTGACCCTGTAGGTGTAAATAGCGGCTTATAAATAGACTTTCCACTTTTGTGTGTGCCAGTTAATGAAGCAGCAGACAGATAAATTAGAGACAAGACAGGACTTGAAGGAAATCGAGGTGAGACGGAGTGTGAGGAAGATCGGCGGATTGAGATGAGGAGGAGAAAAGACTCGAGGTGAGGTCTCCTGGAGAGGCGGGGTCATGTGTGAAACAAGGAGGGAGGAGCTGATGAAGGGCAGAGGGGAGGAGGAGGGCAGTGTGTCAGGGTCCAGGAGGAGGAGGAGGAGGCAGGCAGAGGTGTCGGCATGCGTGGCTCGCTCCGTCCCCACAGACGCGACTGTAATCTGGGCCACACGTCCCGCGAGGCCGGCTGGGTGATTCATCTTAGTTAGGGAGCTGTCCAGGCGACTCTCTGCACACAACACACACACACACACTGCCAACATTTCTGGTTAAAGAACCGGAGCTGGAAACTTGATTGGAACACACACACACTCACACACAGCACATACTCCCATGTACTAAATGTTAAATCCTTGTTAGGGACCTTTCACCTCCTTCTTTCCACTCTAAACTGTAACCTATACGTGACTTAAACACTAATATGAGCCTCGTTTTATGTCATTTTTCTTTACATACACGTGTCCTATCCCTGTCAGCTCTCATCAGCATCATTATGGACGGCTGTAGGTCATTCTGCAAGTGCAATTAATCCTCAAAGTAGAGCTGAAATTGACCTGTCAAACTTTACAGTGCTTTATAGTTTCCTAAAGTTGCTCAAGTTCAGGTTGAAGCATCACTTCCACCAAACACTTTAAACAGAGGTCATTTTATACGCAGATTTGTGCTTTATTTCCACATGTTGGACCGCTATTATTTAGTATAGTTATAATAACATTAATAAAACCCAACCACAGTGCTAAAATAGTCCATTACAGCAGCAACAGGAGTAGTAAACATGGACATTTTTTAGTCTCGATCTTGGAAACAGCAGCTGACGAAACGACAATCTAAAGCTTCAGTTAGCAATAATGTTCATCATTTAATAATCAGTAATTATATCGAGTAATTATTTCATTGTTTGGGATAAATAATGCCAGGTACTGGTGGCAACAGTTCACAAGAGTTTAAGGTGGCGTCTTCGAATGTCTTCTTTTGTCCAACCAGTAGTCCAGTTGTTACCTGGTGACATTTTCGCCTAAAAAATTACTATAAAGACAAAAAACGAGCAACTAGGTATTTGTTTTTGTCAGCTGCTGTTTCCAAAGTTACAAAAGAACCATAAAGCTCAACACATGGTCACACGGACATCCACATTTCCCTGGCAGTTTCTTTCAAACAAGGACCGGATGTGATATGGCTGAAAGCGAGACAGTTTTAAAGTCTTTCTTAGATTTTGCAGCATGAATGCCTTTGCACAGTTTTATAATAATATATAACAATTTTAATTGGTTTAGATAATGAGGGTACAATGTGTAATGTTCATCTGCTGTCTACCTTTTAGTATGTTGTGTTATTTGCTCCACTGGAGTCCATTTTATTGACGTTGTTGGGTCCTCACAGCTCAGTAATTTAGTTGATTAACAACAGTTTATTCACGCCGTAGCTGTTTCTACTCTCTTCTTAAAAAACAGAGCGGGTGTACTAACCAGCTTTCAGCAAAGGTTAAAGTTTTGTGTTTCCTTACAGTCCACAGGGCGTTACTGACGTCACCTTTCAGTTTCTTTCCCTGAAATTTGAATCTCAGGACACGAATACGTCGGCGACAACGCCTGTATTATGTTTTTTCCGCCTCATTGACGGTTGCCCCCTTTACATTGTTGACAGCAATGAGAACTAATCTATACCCTGTGGAAATGCATCAACATCAACATCAAGTCATGTTTGTGTAAAAGCTTTATCGACTTATCTGATCTACTCACTTTCCCTCAACGTCCTTGCTTACTTACACTTCATTTAGTGACAATAAAAGTACCTTTCAGTAGCATCCAGAGAGCTTCTGCTGGTTTTATGTGTACTTACAGGTAAAAAATGAAGATTGAAGTATCACGTCTTCTTGTTTGTTGGATTGAGGCTGCTGTTGTTGGGGAAACTGTACCCAAGAAGTCCAGAAATAGATGTTTAATGCTTTCTGTTGAATGCATCTCTTGTTTTCTTCGTTCTTTAAATATCTTGAAACATAAACTTTAACCTTCTAATCTTAAACCAAAATCGTAGCCTTAAAAATGGCACACAAAGACGAGGCAATATGTTGAAATGTCTTCAGTTTGTACAAAAACACTAATTACACACAAGAAAACTAGGTTTTACCGCTCACACTCCCCGGTGGTACAAGTTTCATGCATGTAACTGCATCTCAAATGGGTTTGTTTGTCTCCGTTTCTCATTCTCATTCCCTCTCTCTCCATCTATCTCTCCAAAGCACACACTTTATTCTCATTCTCTGGATTAAATGACTTTGTGGAGGGCAAACATAATGGGCAAAACTTCCAGAGGAAGGAAAGTAGAGCAAATTTCGCATCCCCTCTTCCTACCTTCTTTCTCTTTTCATTACTCACCTCGGGAGCTTTAACCGGCCCTGTTGTGTCTCTGATTGTCTTTTCGATGATTCTCTGGCCTGAATCGCCGCCATTAGTTTGGATGTTGTTTGTAGGGTAATTACTCGGTTATTGCATCTGTCCACGGTCCACAAATCTCATTACAGCTCGTGATTATCATTTTTAAACTTTAATTTCTCAACTCGTTCAGATTTCCGGGCTGATATTAAAAGCCCACAGCAAACTTTACAAGTATCTTATGAATACCAATGTCCATTTATTTAGGGATTTTCCTAGAACTGTGTTAGTGGGTGGAACAGCTCCATTCAACTCCAACTTCGATGGCGAGACCAGAATAACTTTGCCAGTTTGCTGGTTTGTAGTCCATTTTAGGGGTCAGCCACACACATGTGTGTATGCTTTTAGTTGAGGCAGAGGTTCAAATATGCTTTGCCATCAGGTCAGAAGGTTTTATTCGCCTCTTTGCTTGCATGGAATGGAAGTGAACTGGAGTCAAATTGTTAGACTTTCCAGTAAAACTCTTCTACTTCCTCCATAAAGAATAGAACTTATTCAAACGTGCCTGTAGAGTATCTTGGCAATGTGGCTCGTATCCACTCCCCAGAACAAGAGGCTCAGTCCGTCCTGACATTGATAGTCCCGTAGTTTGCCAACCCTCGGCAACAAGTCAAGAGAGTCCATAGTTCTTATTCACCCCTTCTACAGAATCGGATTATTGTTCCCCCGTCGTTCTCTCTGTACTCCGTGGACCAAGCTTCAACCATCTGGTTTCCAGGCATCGATTCCTGGAGCCAACAGCAGCACGCTGGCTGGACTAAAAGGAGGTAACTCCAGAGTGTTGGAGAAAAAACTGCTGAGCTTTCCTATTAGATGCAAGAGGCGTCACTTTTTGTTTGTTTTCTTGGGTGTCCGAAAAGGTCGCCAAGTGACCGCAACGCCACCTTTAAATCCAGCAGATAGAATCACCTTCGTTCTCCAGTGAAGCACTTGAGAAGTACGAGATCATGAATTTCCTCACCACTCAGCAGGTCAAACGAGATCTCACCGTTCCTCTTTATCAGTTCATACGTGATGAAACTATCCTGACGCATCATTTAAAAGACTTCCTCAACATGACAGATACTCAGAGCTACCACATCGGCTTCTAGCTTCATGTGTGTTCCTCTGTCTCTGTATAAGTCAGATGCTTATTGAAGCTTGTTGGCAGTTTGCTTGATGGCCTTGGACACAAGGTGTGTTTAATTTATTCTTCTGTGCGTCCCTGGGAGTGTTTTTATTTTTCCCCTCAGTGTGCTCCTGGCATTATTAAAGACATTAATCACCAGGATCTGACGCCTTGTTTCAACACAGTCCTGCCCCCGCAGTGTACACACACACACACACACTCACACACACTCACAGTGGGGTAATTTGGTGTCAACAGTGGCACTGTGAATCTCGGAAAATGCCACGTCTCGTAAGTCCTTTTTGAAATACGATACAAATATGCTTCAGCACATGAAGATATTAGAAACTGAGTGAGTGTATCGACATTTTCATCTTTTAAAGTTTTTATCATTTCATGATTCAAGACACAACAACAACCCAGAACCCCCAAGGTGATTTTTTACAAGGGGAGGTGTCGACTTCCAGATCAATGTCCGTCTTTGTTTATCTGCCCTTGAGCAAAAAACACAATGCCACCAAGAGAGCTGAGCTTAAGAAAGCTGGTGATTTACATAAACTATTTTCTTTTCATTTCATTTTCCATCTCTTAAACTTTAGAGTCCGACGTGGACATCTATGTAATATTTTTTTTTTTAGTTTATACCATCCAGTGCTGAGAAAAAACCCTGTGGCTGTTTTTTAATTGAAGCAATATTACATCAGCGGGTGTGCTTTTACCGTCATTATTGGCACGGCAGTGATGCGGTCACCCCAATTACTTGGGTACCAACTTAAGTAAAATATATAATCAAAAGGTTTTCATATCTTGAGGCAATTTGCTCGCAAAATAAACATTTTCTGCTCACTCCGATTTCCAGTCACATGGCAGTGGAACCTAGTTATACTACTAGTAGTCTGAGGCTTATTAACGACATCATAGAAGATTTCTAGTCTCAGTCAACTAATGTCAAAGCCTTCTAGAGATCATGGAGATTCCCAAACTGAATAAATACGCACATAAAAATACTAAACTGTTTTGTTAATTCAGTCTTGTAGGGACGAGGATATCTCCTAAATCTGTGAACTTTACATTTATTTTTAAGATGCATGTGCGTGTGATCCAAACATTTCCAATAACTTCAATGAAATATATCAATATGCTTAAAACTGATCATTTTCTACCTGCTGTGGAGACACTTATTCTTGATTTTGTTGCTTTGAACTTTGTCTTTTCCACATGGACTCCACATTTCCTCTTGCTGCTCTTCCCGGTCCGGCTCACAGTAACATTTTCCTACCTGTGACTTCTGAAGGAAAAGCTGTCGAGTTGCCGTATTGTTTTGACAAGTAGTCTCTTGAGCTTTTCTTCTTCACAAATCTTTTCTCCGCCCTGCCCCCATCTCTCACACCCTGCTGAGTGGTAGATCCTTTGGGAACAGAGCTGCCAGCTCGCTGACATAGTGTATGCTACTGTACCGTGTGTGCGCGCGTGTGTGAAAGATATTACCGCACTGATGAAAAAAAGAATAACGGATGTATGATAACAAGAGACGAGTGCGTGATTTACTAGTAATTTTCTCGCAGTCATCCTTAAAACACGAGGGAAGAAGGAAGGGAGGGGGGGGTTGGTGTTGTTGACCTAGCTTTAAATGCTAATTTGGTGCATTTTTGACAGCTGTCTTTGGCTAATTATGTGTATATTTGGAGAGATAATGATCCGGTGCAATTAAATCACATAATTTAACGATGTTTGGTATCCTCTCTTTTTGCCTTCTGCAAATCAAATCCATAATTCGTCAGCTGTGTCAGATGATTTGAGTTGCAAATGCAGCAAAGTCTGTAAAGTTTTTAGCAAAACATTGAGTTTTTCTTGGTTTCCTGCATTTATTGTCTCGATTCAGAAATCTTTTTTTTGTGTGTGTGCACATCCTCGATTTCTTTAACTGCCCTTCTTTTGACAAGCGAACCTGTTTTTTTGACTCATGAATCTCCGTGCTGCCAAAATACAACAAAATGCGGACTTATATTTTATCTTATGTGGCTGATTTGTAGGTCAGGCTGTTTCTGTTTAGAGACAGATTTGATGTGTTTGACTACGTCTCTGCCAAAGAAGCATTCTCCAAATACGTCCTGCGAGTTGCTGTAGTTAACAGAAAAACTAAAACAGACGTAGCGTCTTCTCAGTGCACAGCGGCGGCTCAGTTCAGGTCAAGCTGCTCAGTCCTTGGCAGCAGTGTCAAACAGTCCACCACATCTTGGGCCAAATCCCATTCTATCTTAACTGCTTGACTAAACTCGCGCCAAGAGCCAAATATGGAAGTACTTTCGCTTTTACAGCCAACAAAATCAGACACCTAAGAGACACCATAACCCCTCGGCTAAGACTGCTACAAAGCTGTCCAGTCAGATATGCTAACACAAAAGCTGAGACCGGAAAATCAAATTCATTAACACTTGTAGTTGACAGTTATTCAAGGGGAAATGTGTTTTTCTATTGGAGCAGAAAGACAAAGTAATTGTAACATTTCAGACTCAAACCAATAACATGATTACTGTTAGTTTGGAAAAGGTCAACAATCAAGTATTAATTATGTAAAAGTGACAAAAAAAAGTCAAGAAATACAAACCACAAGCGTTATAACCTCAAAAACAGACGATGTTCATTCACATTTGAGACAACGACTTCATTCAGGTTCGAAGACAAAGGCCGAGTCACGCTACACATGACAGGAAATTCACTTTTAAAAGGACATGGTCACCCAGTTTTATTCAGGTCCTGGATACGTGATCACCTAGTTTCATATGCAGATATATTTGCTCTTTTGCTCTTGTTTTACAGTTGAATAGTCATGAAGTTATTTAAAGCAACACCGAGCCCTCTGCGCACACTGGCGGTGAATCCAAGCGGAATAGAGGGTTACCTTCAGAAAAAAGTTGAACTCCGTAAAATGGTGGAAACGTATCTCAGTGCACTGAAGAACACAACACATGTTTGTGTTTACCAGCTCAGGCTGTGATATCTTATTCTGAAAGATACCAAAGGAAATGAGAAAAAGTCAAACACTGGTGAGCATAGCTCGGAGGGCTGACTGTCTCCTGGCTAGGAGAAGTTCGTACTTTGACTTTCAAGTTAGAGCTCAAGGTTTGTTACATCCAGTAAGCAGAGTTATTAAAGAATCCACAGTCATCTTCCTCGGAGAAAAGACAGATTTAGGAATACTCTGAATGTTTAAAGTGGTCCAATCATTCTGCCCATTTAGTCTCCACAACTGTAATTAGTCATGTTCAATCAGATGTAGGCTGATTCTTCCAGAATTGCTTATTTTCATTGTTAAATTGGCCAGAAATCCATTTTGTTGTCACATTAAAACCGTGCCTGTTGAAATATTCAGTGTACGTGCCAGAAATGCTTCTTCCCCAGTTCCAGACCCAACATCTCATTACATTATTATTTTGAGGTTTGAATTAGCTTCATCTTATATCTTATAATTGCATTTTTACATAGTTCAAGTGACCTACTACAAAGCTAAAATGTGGTAAAGAATCTCTGTAATTTTCCTCAAATTACAGATGGAAAAACGTCAGCGTTGCTGCGATAAACAATGAGGCTGCCAGGGAACGATACTGGCAAAAGATTACAAGGATAAAAAGAGGCAGACAGGAAAGAGGGAAAGCCTGGAATAAAGGGATAAAACGAGTGGAAGGAAGGAGAGAAGGTGTCTTCTTCCCGGAGCTTTACATATCAATAAACTTTATAATATTTCCAATGTAAATCAAGCTTTTTAAAGAATTTGACCTGTGAGTTCAGTGAGCTTTGACTTAAGTTGTGTAGACGTCTTGCCCTGGCCGAGAGCGTTGACCTTAGCAGGTTTTAGTTTGTTCCCTGCTGTGGTTTGCCTGGTGCGGCTGCTCCTCGTAGTTATTTTTAACGTTTTCTGAGACTAGTATACCGATTTAGAGAAAATGCTTCAATTTCCTGCTTTCTCACATTGTGCTTAAAGCTGCCAGATTCAATTTATTTTGAGACAAGACCTGAAATGGTTCTGTATTTGTCACTGTCTTTAGTTGGAGAATGACACTTTGAAGGATTAAAGCTGCAGTTGATAACCGTTTAGAGTCGCTAGAACATTTCAGTTAATCGGTTAGCCCAGGGGTCGGCAACCTATGGCTCGCGAGCCAGATGTGGCTCTTTTGATGACTGCATGTGGCTCGCAGAGGGGTGAAAGTAAGCCGGTACGGTCCGGTACTGCGTACCACTTAAATGGGTGCCCAATACGTCGATCGCGAGCTACCGGTCGATCGCCAGACGTGATCAAGTCGATCGCGGAGGCGCCCACCGCCACAGCCGGCAGTATGGTGGGCCATCCACCCCGCTCCCGTGCACCAGTATGTTGGGCTGTCCACCGCGCCCTGCCGCCGCACCAACGTCAAACGATTAACGACGTCAACGTCAGTTGATTAATCGTCTTTGTCATTTTTCAAGCAAAAATTATAAATTTTTCTGTCCTACTTGGTCGAAAACTGAATTGTGCTTTTTGAAACAACCAGAATGCACCAACTTGGGGCGATGGGAAATTATAACGAGCGATGAGTCAAATTGTCATGATGAAAATAATCGCTAATAGCTGTAGCCCGTTAACAGTTCTTTCAGTCATACTCATCAAGTTAAACGAAGGTTTAAAGGTCCAGCGTGTCGGATTTAGGTGCACCTAGTGGTGAAGTTGCAGATTGCGTTTGTTTGATTTGGTTTGTCCGCTCAGGGCTACTGTATAAAAATGGCGGACTCCATGGAAGCGGACCCGCTCTTACTGTAGACATAAGAGGCTCATTTTAAGACACAGAAACACAAAGATTCTTATTTTCAGGTGATTAAAACATACTAATGAATATTATATTCAAGACAGTCCTAAATCTTACACACTGGACCTTTAAGTTGGCTGGTATCGTTGTTTACGTGGTCAAACAGCAACCAAACTCTCGTTGAGTAACAGGTCTGGTCCTGAATCTTGCTGCTGTAGCCTGTGATTTTCTTTCTGTACAGCTTCTTTCTCGAGGTTTGTTCAGGAAAATGTGATCCCGTTTCTGTGAAGAGAAACATCTTATAATGAGATGCTGTCTTTCTTTCCTTCTCAGGTATTCCGTAGAAAGGCTGTGGAGCTCGGTGAAAAGCTGCTGCCAGCCTTCAAAACACCCACCGGCATCCCCTGGGCCCTGCTTAACCTCAAGAGGTAGGGCGCACACACACACACTAACACACACTCTTTCTCCACAGCAGTCCACTCTGGTGGTATTTGAGGCGGCGGGTCTGTTTTTCTTTTAGTGGTTTGATACTTTAAAGAGCTCTTAGGTCTGAGGCTTGATGTGAGCCGAGTGAACACAAGCTCTTTCTATTCCACTCTCGCGCACGGAGCAGAGATGCTTTAGCTTTACATGACAGAGCCGACTTGTCAGACAGAGACTGTTTGGTTTTTCATCCAGGACTACATGCCAGCACCTCGCTCGGAAACTAAGCTACCACTCAGAAGACAAACCGAAAGTTTCAGAGTACACCGACAAGGTTGCGGGCCGCAGTCAGCCTTTATTAAAACTCTGACACACACTGTCAAAGGAGCTGACTGCCACACACACATGCAGAAACACTTTGAAGTTAATAGAGTCATATAAAACCAGTTTGTTGTTACAGATCATCCACCAGTGAGCATATCAATAGTCTGCATACAAGTTCACGGCTACCACGGTTAATTGGTGACTCTAAATTGGCTGTAGGTGTCAGGGTCAGTGTGAATGGTTGTTTGTCTCCATGTGCCCTGTGATGAGCTGGCCACTTGTTCATGGCGTACCCCGCCTCTCGGCTCCAGCCTCCAGGATTTCATTATTAATTCCATTGCAGTACATTATATCCCAACTGGATTTATTAATGTTTGGTAGGCAGATAAATATTGAGAATCCAAAAATCTAATTAGTTCTAAAGTGTGCTAAAGGCAGTCGTACCTTATCAGTAATCCCAATACGGACTGCGAACTAATGGCTCCATTATTGGGTGTTGTAATTTCCATATTTGAGTACTCGCATTGAGTACGATGGGGTCCAAAATGAACACCCGAGTGACGTGATGAGGACGATTAGGGTTAGACCATCCCAGCAGACCTTCTTCTTCTCCTTCTCAGTCATCTTCACGACGAGCTGCCCCGGCGGCACCACACAACAGTTTGTGCTACCACTGCGAGCAAATGAGGTGATGAGAGACGGCCTGTTATCCCTCCGCTGGTTTCCTCCTCCTGCTTAACGCTCGCTGCATGTTAATTCTGTTTGTTTTGTCCAAATACTTCCACGAAACATCACTCTCATGCCTCGGGGGCCATCCCGCCATCAGAAGAAGTCACATTCAACAAGAGTCGCAATTTTTAACGAGCATACAACAAATTATTATCGTCTATCTTATCTTATCTTACATAACAGTTATTTTTCCAAGTTAACACACACAGTTAGCGTCAGTATCTGCCTACGAACGTGGACCCATAAAGCCCATTTAAAGGTCTGCACTCCTCTGTCAGTCACAAGTGATGAGGTGAGCGCTTCTTTTCTTTTTCCTTTTCCTTTTCTATCTCTCTCTCCCCAGAGAGAGACTCGACTCTGCTGTTTGTCAGCCGTTAATTAAAAAGCAGGTTGTCCTGACGATAAACGTGCTGTGACAAATTAATTTTCTCTCTGTCTGTATGGGTGAATGGACTCTGCTCTCTCTCCCCTCCAAGCCACCCGCCCACCACCACCCATCCTCCTCTGTGGAGTGAGAAGCACCCCAGGGAGAAAGAGTGTGTGTGGATGTACACGCATATGTGTGTATCCCCTAGAGGCCTGAGCAGATTGCCGGTGATGATGACTTTACCTGCATGACTGAGCTATGATAGCTTGGAAGCACACACACACACGCGCGCTGCAACCGTCCTTGCGCACACACACACACACACATATACATATATTACCATGCACACATCAAACAGCAACTCACTGAACTTGAACGCCACCTAACTTTTCTTCCTGCATGCAGAACAACATCAAAAAGAAGAGTCGGGTCTCCGGATGAAACCAGTAATTTGTTTAAATGCATGTTTTTCGATTCATCGTGCTCATTCCTGGAAAGGAGCAAAATTTAGACTAGACCTGCGTTTTTTGGGGCTTTAATTGGCAGTTACGCATCCATCAATGCACATATTTGGAACAATCGCTTCATGAAAGAGAGCAGTGATACGGGAAAATGCAGATGAGGGAACTCGAACGCGACCGAGAATTGCAGTGTTTCGTTTCGTGTACGCCTGTGTTTATATTTTTCTGTATTTTAGCTTCAAGGTAGTTTTTTGCTTTCAGGATATTTTTGGTTTGTCGTCATCCCTAAATGTTGGCAGGTATGCTCTTAACATATTTTCAAAGTGATTTTTTTTTTACCCGCCGAGTTCAAGTGAGACGGAAATAAAAGGAGAGACTGCTACTGCTAGCAGATCAAAACGTTGTGTGAATGGGTTGTTGAGAAGAAACATCAGTGAAGCGGCGTAGTTGGGAGCTGTTAGACTGCCTACATAACCTTGACCCAGATTGAAGCAGGGAAGGGAAAAAATCGGTAAAACACACACACACACTCTTGCAAATGAGGCCCAATTATCATCTCTACTTCATCCCCATTTCTCCTCCTCCTCCCCCCGTCTCGTTCTCTCTTTTTACTCCTTCATTTAAAAAAAAACTTTTTCCACATCCCTCTCTCTATTCCCTCCCCGTCCTTCCACAGTCCATCCATCTTGCATTGAGTGACCCAGTATCGTCTTCTGTTTTGGGACATCATGTTGTAGGTCCACTCCACTCCATGGCCTTGTTCTCTTTATTCCCTCTTTGCGTTTTTTTTTTTTCCTCACTCTACCCCAAAGCTATCGAAAAAGAAAAAAAAAAGCCCAAGAGAGACGAAGGCGGCTACAAGAAACAAGGCCACAGTTTAAAACATGTTGCTGCTTCTCCGCCAAATTAACCGTGTTTGCATTGCAGTCGCAAGAAGACAAATGTCATTTCCTATCTTTGCTACTTGTCCCAACGAAGATATGGGTTTGCACTTTCTCCAGGGAAATTAATGAGTCCCAAAGTTAAACAAAACGATTATTTGTTCTCAAAGTGTCGACATGGTTTTGGTTCATTTCTAAAGATGAACAAACTGCCTCAAGAGGTTTTGAGCTTGTGAGAACTCACTAAATCCGCGTATGAGAGTATCATGGACAAAACAAATGTCTCATGTGATTGTAACTTTATCGGATCTTTCTCTAGCTGGCTTTTGGGATCTTTAAAGAGTAATTCAACACCATCCTCTCTAGTTGAAAGCGCGTGGGTGTGGTTCCGTGTGATCAGGATTGTGCTTTGTCGTACCCGTAACCAAACCCAAAACTGATGTCACCTGATGTCCTCGGGTACACCTGTACATCACCGGAGGTCAGCGAAAACAAGTTTTCAAGAGATCAAGAGATGTCGAGCAATCAGAATCTGATTTATGTTCAGATATTTGATGGAAATTCATGCACTAATAAGGCCAACTGATCATCCATGAAGGACCAGTAACAAACCAGGGTTAAGCAACTTGTATGTTTCTGAAAGCACTCTGAATTAGTCAAGACAGAAGTTCAAAAGAAGTCTCCACAGAATTATTCATTAGAGCGATCAGTGGGAAATCTCTCATATTCAGCCGATTGATCTTCAGGAGAGACTTAAAACAGTCTCAACTGATGCCAGATAAATCAGGGGTACAGTACAGAATCAGAGGCTGGCCCTGGACTCATAGACCCCCCCTCGTCCCTCGCGCTCTGTGCATAAACCCATTGATTGCCACTAACTGAGCGGAAAATGCTGCTAAGAGCGGATTGATTTGTCCAATTGATCTGCCACAAACTCCAGTGGGACTGCAAGCAACATGGACACAGGAACATTTGTCCCTAAATTTAGCTTTGATAACTATAATAAAAGAATTGCATCTCTGAGGCGGTCAAAGTGTCTCTTCCAGTCAAATATTCTGCCAAATGAACTTTCCTTTTTACTTTACTGTTTGTCAAAGAAAGTGCAAATTCATCAAGTACAACTCGTTGCTGTAAACCAAATACAGTCAGTAAAATAAAAAGATTTGGTGGTTTAAAGTCGACAAAGTAAAACGGAGAAGGAAAATGTTTCGGCATAGTCGGGTGATAATTGGGATCTTAACGAACTTGGGCTACTGCGGAAACATGGTGAACTCCACCTGGAAGTCCTGCAGCGTCTGTACGCGTCAAAGTCTCATTCTGAGGCAACAAAAACAAATGAGTAAATAACATTTTTGACCTTAACATTCAAAGTAATGGAAACTGAAATTAATACGGGCTGTCTGTAATCTGTATGAACAGTATGTGACTTTCCATAATACTGAGTCGCTCTGCTATAGCCAGGGAAGCCATAGCACCACTTTGCCAACCAACTGCTTCTCCTATTTCCTCTTACACTTTCTGTCTGTCTCACTTTTTCCACACACACACACACACTAGTTACCCAGTCGTTATCTGCTTTGGCCAGTATGTCCCATAGCTCTTCTATTAACAGTCAGACTGATAAAGCTCTTGCAAATCACTCCCACTGCACTGCATACTGACTGGCCTTAATGGGATGAGGCATAGTGATGTATGTATGTGTGTGTGTGTGTGGGGATGGGGATGTGGAGGGATGTGATTGTGTCGAGGTGTCTGGATCTGTGCTCCACCCTGAAAATAGCTGTTCATTCCTTCTCTACAGGCATCATGGTGATTATTGTATCCCGTACACACACTGCCAACAACATGATTATTTTTTCTTATAAAATGACAAAGGCTTTGAAAGACTCATTCTCATATCAAGTTGAAATTAAAAATGTTTGTTGTTAAAAAGTTTGTGTATCAGTGAGGTTTGGTGGTGTTTACTAGAGTTCATGGGAAGGTTTAAGACTTTCAGAGGCTCTGACGGGCCCCACATCTCCATCTTTTATAGCGTAGTAACTCAAGGAAAGTATCTGCTTTCTAGACAAACTGCTGCTAAAAGCTATTTCATCATCTTAATGACACTGCAAAGTTAAAGCTTAAACTCTTTTGCCCTCTCTCTCCTTTCTTATCTCACAGGAGAAAATGCAAAAAAAAAAAAGAAAATGCCAGTTTGGGACAATTCGTTCCTTCAGCTCGAGGCTCGGAGGCTGGACCAATCAATCCTGAGCTCTTGGGGTCTTGGAGTTTGATTAATAGGCCTAGATGGAGAATGGCTCTATTAGTACAGCCTAGTTGTCACACTCGGTGACCCTGTGAAGTGCCACTCTGTCATGGAGCCTTTTATTCTAGGTGTGATGTGATAGGACAATTAACTTAAATCCAGTGGGTGTATGGAAATGCTCTGCTTAGTAAAGACAGATGACGGTTTGTTAACATTTAAAGTAGCTGGATTGTATTTTAATTTAAAGTTACTTTAAAGTGCAACTGCAGAATAAGACCTTACAGGAAAGAAATGGACTTTAAAGTAGAAATGAGTGTCGTCGGCGTAGCGGCAGACGTCGCAAAATGAGGAATGATGTGAAAATCAAGAGATCGAGTGAGATTTTCGTCAGATTATGATGGACTTTTAACAAATATCAGACAATATATGAGATTATGTTGGAGAATTATTTTAATCATGTTTTGCAGCCTTCATTTTCAAGTTCAAGTCAGAGAAACCTTTCAGGTGTGCGAGGAGCCGAAGATTGGCTCTAGGCGTGTGTATCCCTAATGTGTGTTCTTTCAATGGCCACATTTATGAATACACACCTGTACATACAGCAGACATACGATAATGGTATTGGTAGTAACGCCGTCTCACTGCCCTGAAGCACTTTTTAACAACATTCATTGGCATTCATAGTACCCACAGATTTGTTTTAAAGCAAACAAACACACACTTGTGCACTCGGTGCAGCTCTCCTCGGTAGTAACCTGAGGCGGTGGAAGGGAGCCATGATTTAAGGCCTCTAATTAAGTTTCTAACTGTGAATCTATCGCAATTCACATTTTCTCTGCGCCTGGAGGAGAAGTACAATGGATTTTAAGACAGAGAGGAACAGAGAGCAAAGAGGGAAACGGAGGTCATGGCATGGATGAGGAGGGGAGTGAAAGGTTTGGCATGGAGAACAAAAAAGCAGGGCCAAAATATAGCCTTCATCCAACCACAGAGTGCAGATGAATTGAACAGAGGTTTTTCTAACATAATATTAGAGGAGTGTGAGGGGGCACTTCCTTGTGCCACATGGTAATTTATGGAGATGGAATGCCTTTCTCTGTTTTTCCAGGTTACTGCTTGGCACCACAGAATTAAAATCACTGTTGTTGGCGCTGGATAATGTACTGCAGGGTATAAAACTAGCCTGGCTACAATTTGTCATTTCACAGCTGGCTGGGAAAAGGCTATGGGTGGGAGAGTGTTGAAAAGTAAGAAGACTGGACTCCCCCAAAAGGACAAACAAGATAGACAAGACACCAAGAGGACTGAAATATGTCCTCCAATTCAAACCCTAATAATTCACAGTGGCATCTGTCTGTAATGACCTAGTTTTTTCTAGGTCAAGGCTTTAGATCCATATTTGTTGCATGCACCCCTTGAGCCCTTGAGGTCTTTCTATTTGTTTCTTGGCTGAACAGCAGTGCCGCATGATGTGCAGGGGAAAATATGTGATACATTATCTTGATGGAGCTGTTGAAACGCTCTTTAAACAGCATAGTCCAGCTGTGACATTTTAATTTCTCCGCTGTGACAGTCCTCAGGCATTTTTATACAGTAGGTTTCTTTGCAGGAACTTGGTCAGCTCAGCTTGTGTTTGTAGTTTGAGCGCTTCAGACTTGTTTTAGGGCAGTTTTAAAGATTGAGAGTTCCTCGGCAGATGTAGTTAGCCCAGTTTTTGCCCAGTTTTCAGGTCATTTTAGACACCTTTTAAAAATTCATCTGAACTTTCCATGTCCTCTTTGGCTTAAATATCCCCAAATGTCCTCTTAAACTTACAAAATGTAGTACGGGATAACCTAGAATATTCAAAGGGGCAATACTAAACCAAAATAATAATTTATTTAAGTGTGACTGGCTGGATTTTGTATCGCCAGCCAAACATGGTTAAAGCAAATGAATTAAAATGGGATTCTATTAGCCAAACAAACCGCCTCATATCAGTCCTATCGAAGGTGGATGATCCCTAGATTCATAATGAAATATCAGCTTTCATACATTGGCCAAAGCTTAGCTTAATCTCTAAAAGGTCCTCTAGTTCTTGGTCACCATAACATTGATGAATTTACTGTTAAAGCATGTGATGACGAAGAGTGACAGGCACCGCTAAGCCTCCTGTTGGTGAATCAACAAACTGAGGCTTTGCAGGACAAATTCATTACACTCCTAACAGAAGAAACCAAACAGCGTTTTCGTAGCTCAGAGCTTGTAATAAGTCCTCTTACATTCTATGTGAGAAGGCATGTAGAACGAGCTATTTAGTAACGGCGCTCTAGAAAGTGGGCCACCAGGACATCTGCATCAGTAGTCAAACACAACAGTGGACTCCCATCTGCTGTATGTGAGTGGATGAATGCCAGTTTCCAATCCCAGTGTGGGAAGTGACTGAAACAACAATGAGTTTCCATCAGAACACGGGCATGAATGCCCCTCACTCGCTCCTGCAACGTGTTCATTTCAGCAGCTCCCTGACTCGCTGTTTTTATCGGCTTGAGCTGCGTTAATGTATTATCTCAATCACGGTTCATTCACCCTGAGCTATTACTGCAAGCGGCCACAGTGAGGAGTCGGACTGATCGATTCATTTTATTCAAAACTCTCCTCTCAGACGCCGACGATGCTGCTGGTTAGCGGCCATTTGGTTTCTCCACCAGCCTCTCCCTGCTGTTGTTTGTGTTTTGCAGTGAAGTGAGCACAGGGATCATACAAAGACATTCAAATGGGGTTTTGCAGCTAACTAGTCATCATACAGACAGACGCCACCACGAGCATCATGTTGTTGCTGCTCGCCACGTTGGAAAACCTCGTCACCAGCGTACGTCGTTACAGCAGCTCGAGTGCCTGCAGATAACCTGGTTTGAGAAATAAATCTGATTTACCTGCCCACCTTCCACCGCTGCTCATACCACTCCAAATAAGACTGTTTTGGCCTCATGGATACGAGGGGTTTATTTCTTTGAAAAGTTCCATATTGTTGCTTTAAATAAATATCAGTTCATATTTCTTTCATAAACTTCAATATATGTGATCCAACAAGTAGACTGAGTTTGACAGCTCCGGTTTTTAAACTTTTCTAATTAACTTCCAGCCAGCAGATGTATCTCTGTGAGACTTTCAGACACCCCGGCCAGATTAATGTTATTCCAAACACACCCTCATCTATCTGTCTCCAGTGTTATACTTTATGTCCGCTCTTCATTGGTTTGTGTCTGTTGGGTTTACGCAGCCTGCTGTCTTTTGTTTTGTTCTCCTTAACGGGGATTTAGTGTTTCTCACAGCGGGGCTTTGGGAGGGATTGGGCTGGACAGGGGTGACTTCGAAAGGTGTGTGTTTTCGACTCCCCGCCAACCCCTCACCAAGAGACGGGATTTATCGTTCATCACGGGGTTTATAAAAGGATTGAAGAAGATGGATAGACGGATAAAGCCTACAGTTGACTGTGGGGGTTGTGGAGACAAAGGACTTCTTCTGGAGGACTGTGTATTTTGCAGCTCAGCTAACAATACATCACATCAGCCATGTGTCTGAATACATTAAACTTTTGTGCAGGTAATCATAGACATTAATGTCCTATTTTAACGTCTGCACCCGTCCACAGCTAACAAACACGCGGCTCCGAGCTTAATGAGGGTCTTCAGCGATGGGATTCCTCCTCACCCGTTCTTTGACCCCGATCTGTGTCTCTCCTCGCTCGCTCCCTCGCGCCGCCGTGGTCCTTTCTGTGTTTGGTTGACTTGATTAAATCCATGGTGTAATGGGAAACAAATTATGGCTTGTGCAGCATGATGAGTTGAAGGGGGGGGATAATTAGTATGTTCATCCACCTCTTTGAAGAGTCGTGTGTGTGCATGGCACTTCTCCCAGTTGACACTCCTACTCCTCCTTTTTCTCATTTGTTGGATTTCTCCCATGTGTGTCCACGTGTCCACCAGACGTCCCGTTGTGTGTTTCACACTGGAGCGAGTAGTTAATATGTATTCATGAGTAGTTAGTTGAAGCGCTGTCATTCCTTAGCCTGGAAGTGGTCTGTCTGGGGCTCAACACACATCCTGTCAGCCGGTCTGTTGTCCTTGTCAAGCATACCAGGGTTGGTAATTCTCACATATGGCCTGAGAGTCGATGCAACCTCATCATCACCGCAGGCAACATCGGGGGAGAGAGCGGCGTCTGATTGACTGACAGACAGACACAGACAAAGATAAGATGAGCTGCCAAAGGAAAAACAAACACGACAGACGGAGTGTGAAGTTTTTAGTGTCATTAATGTAACTCCTGTTCGTAAATGTCACTAAAGCACAAGATGACGAATATTAATGGGTTTCTAAAACAGCTTAAATTACAGAAATCATTTTGGTCGTCGTTACGATTTTGAAGTACGACTGCTGAGTCACTGGGCGTCTTCGGTTTTGAAGATTTATCGCCTCTTTTCAGCTGTCAGGTCGGTATCAAAAGCAGCAGGTTTAGTCTTGGGCTGATGAATGGCTTCTTCTAACACGACTTCTGCTGTATCCTTGTGTTTTTGCCCACAGAGCGCTTGCGGGTATTAGCAGGAATTAATTTCATTAATTCAAACTTTCTACAGTGTAGATTCACACTGAAGACTTCAGAACTATATATACGTTGTATAGTAGAACCGAAACCGCTGATTGACCGGCTTTATCGATGCCACTGCTCGCTCACTCTCACTCACCGGCTGTGTCACTTCACCACTGCTCGCTCTCGTTCTCAAATCGTCAAACCAACGGAAACTTCTTTGTGTTACTATTTTGCAGCGTTTGGTGCATGAAATACACGAAGTCGTGCAGAGTTTAGACTGTGGAGGTGTGAGCAGTTTGATTGGCGGCCACAGCGTGACATTGGGCTGCATTTTTCTAAAAGCCGGATCCGGCTCAACTTCTCGGCCGCAGGTCACTGCCTCTTTTGAATTAGCCCCACTCAAATGAAGAAGCAGACCGAAAATAAAAACAAGCTGTTGAATGAGAAGTTGTGTCCGAACAAGTTGACATGATTCTGCGTGAGCGTCACATTCTTTCCTTAAATCCTCCGTCTCCTTCTCTTTTTGTCTTTGCTCAGCGGCATCGGTAGAAACTGGCCGTGGGCCTCAGGCGGCAGCAGCATCCTGGCAGAGTACGGCACCCTGCATATCGAGTTCATGCACCTCAGCAAACTCTCGGGGAATCCTGAGTTTGCGCAGAAGGTAACGCACTCAAATAATCAAATCTTTGATCGTGTTTTGTGCATGAGTTCTGACACGTTTGTTGTTTATTTCGTTGATCTTCAGGTGATGAACATCCGGAAAGTACTGAACCGCCTGGACAAACCGCAGGGGCTCTACCCAAACTACCTGAACCCCAACAGCGGCCAGTGGGGTCAACGTAAGTCCTCCTCCCCCCTCCAGCACAGCCAATCAAATTTCCTCTCTCTTGCCTTCCTCCTGAGTGTCATGACAGCGTCTGAGTGGGAACGCTGCCCTTCAGCTCAGTATTTTTAGCAAAGACAGCTGATTTCGTCATGGACACACTGCGCCGTTAAAACTAGCTGTACTAGGACACATGCGGGTCAGTTACAGTGAACTCACCAGATACTGCAGCTGCTAAGCTAAACCGTTGGTGACACGCTGCTACTCGACATCAGCTTTTCTCCTCAGAACGAGATATTCCAGTTGCTGAGTCAGCGCTCACATTAAAGCAGATTTAAGTTGTCGGTTTTGTTTTGTTTTTGGCTCAGCGGACCATCCCAACCGTCTCCTTCCTGGGGTGTGCCCCGGTGCTCTTATAATAAACGCTCACTGTTGCATAAATCTGGTCAAACGTTTCGCAGATCCAAATGCAAGAGAGAGAGGGATGTTCACATCTAAATCCAGAGGAATTCAAATGAAAATCACAGCAATCTTTGAGCTAATAGTAACCTGGAGGCTGATAGCAGAAAAATTAATATAATTTGCATTTATCACTTCAGGACTGTCACCGAAGTTCGACCTCTATCTTCCTAAAACGACGCTGGAACACTAATGCATGCAAATTACAACTTGTCCAGATCGCCGCGACGCACTTTGTACTGATATTTTTCAAAATGATGATTCCACACCTGTAATTTGACCAAAAACCGGGAATGCACACGTCGCTGTGATGTTAAAATCACTTCACCGGCTCCCACTCAGATTCAGAGTTTGAACTTACCACCAATTATTTCGCATAAATGATCCACTACCACGACTTCTTGAGCTCTTAATAGAGATCTCCGTTCGACTTCTTTTACCCTGATGCACAACCAAAACCTTCCGCAACTATTCTGATCATTAGTTTATTTATTAGAAGTATTTCTTAAGCTGTTCCCAATGTGAATATTGGCTCCTTTTTTCAAACTCTTTCGTAATAAAATGATCTCTTTTGGTTTTGAACTGAAAAATGACACAAATTTAGATTAAAAAATGAGTTCAGAGAAACGGTGAGGCAGCTTTTAGTTTTTGGCCATTAAGACTCAAATATTTATTTAAAATGTCCTTTTTTTAATTATTTATTAACGTTTAATTCATCTTTTATTATTCTTCGTCATAATTTCCTTGAGAAGCAGATAAATCAGATCTTATAAGAGACGATTCATTCAGTGTTTCTCCTGTTTATTGGTGTAACATATGATGACAAACTGAGCCTGATTTACACGCCACACAATGTATTTACTTTGAGCGGAGGCAGCGTTGAATGATTCAAGTGTCGCGCCGACTCGTCTCACTCCTTCTCATCACTCTTTCCATTTGAACCCTGTTGACTCTCTTTACATTACCGCAAACCCGCAATTTACCTCTGTCAAGTATTTTCACTCTCACTCCACCCCCAGCTCCTATCTTTAGCATCAGTGTGTGTGTGTGTGTGTGTCCGTTCAGGTGTCTGCGTTTCGGACTGGTTGCGGCAACAGGGTGTAATTTTGAATCCATTATCTGACTCTTCAAAATGTGTCGCTGAACAGGTAATGATGATAATGACAGAGAGGTGAGACTTGGAGGAAGAGGAGGAAATGTGGGTGTTCGAGGAAAAGAGAGAGAACGCGCGGAGTCACAGGCGGATATATAAATATATGTGAATGTAGGGTGAAGTTTAGTTTGGGAGAATAATCGAGCAGAAGAAGCGTCTCGTGATGACAGTTGTCACATGTCAGAGTCGAACAGATGTAATCGAAGTGACGCAGGAGAAGGGCTGATATCGAAATCCATTTGCTAAAAGCTTTAAGATGGTTTTTTGACCACTGCAGAGAAGAATTTGACTTGAGAACAAACTCACAGTGACAAGCCATGAAAAATCTATGTTATATACTACATCAGGCGATCTTAAAGGAGCAGTTCAAACTTTTAGGGGAAGTTCGCTTTCTTGCAGAGAAGATCGGCACCACTTGAAGCGACAGGTAGGAGACCGTTAGCTCTTGTCGTCACCGTCTCCACATGAGTTTTTAGTTTAAACGTTGAACGCGATGAGTAAGTCAGGAGTGTAAAGGCATGTATGGGTGTGTGTGTGAAGAGAACGTAAAAGTAAACATGCCGCCGTCATGCAAAAAGCTGGAGAGAGCCGAGCGCAGAGCGTCTGCAGGGTTAGCGAGGCCTTTATAGGTTGATGACGCCTCCATTCAGCTCCTGTACGAGACACTCGAATGGTCTTGATATTCACGAGCGAGCAGGAGTCTGTTGTGGTTTGTCTTTAGAAGAAAATGAGTAAGTATTTTCCAAAGTGTCTAAATTCAATGTTTGCACGAGCTAACAGCATCCTGCAGGTTCAAAACAAACCTGAAACCAAATCCTGAAACAAGCGTCTGCGTCTTCAGTGGCCATTTTGACCAAACAGCTCCAGGAAGTCTGAAGTTGCAGGAACTAAACACAACATTAAGGAATCAGAAAAAATGAGCCTTTAGCCTGCTGTGTTCTCATTTAGATGAGGCAGATAACGGCTTAGAAACCTGCCTTTGTCTGAGACGTCGTTAAAGTAGAACAGAAACATCACGTTCTTCTTCATGTGTTGTTGTTGTGCGACTGTGGCGTTGGAATCAATACGATGGGACGCACGCAGAGGCAGTGAGGCAAATTGAAATTACCCGAAAAAGAGACGCGTCTCTAAAGTTGTTCAGATGTGGTGAGATTTCTTTCTGCTCCCCTGCTGCCAGATCGTTGAGTATTTCAGCTCTGAGATGAATTAAACTTCATGATTTCTCATGTTTAATTGCTTTGGTACCAATTTCACTTTGCAAAGGTGTCACATCTGTTCAGGACAGTCGCTGTCTGGGCGATTTCCACAAGAAAGCTGTGGCGTTAAATTAGAAATCTCTTGATTCAGTTGCATTAGTCCTCCTGATATGTTTCAGAGCTCATTAGAAGTCCTGTCTGGTTTATTATTTGATGCCCAGTCCTTGATTTGGATGGCTGTTGTTGCCTGTAATGGTTAAATGTGGATCTGTCCCTCTGCTCTACTCGTGTTATCTGATGAATAAAAGTCCTGAAAGCACATCCACTGTTATAATTGTTGGCATTTAGCCGACACTCTTAACCGCAGCCAGTGACTGCGTCTCCATCCGAGTACTTTATGCAAATTGTGACATATTCAATTAGGAATGCTGCGTAGAAACAGCAAGTTTCAACAGACAAAAAAATCTCACTCACAAAAAGAAAAACAAAAAAACTCTTTCATGCTCGTCTCAGTCAGAGAGGCTTTTTCATCCAGAAAGAAATTATGCGATGGGATTTGTTGAATAAATTATGACCCAGGGATGTTTGCAGCCTCATGTCTGAGAAATATCACGAGCGCTCACCCTGTGCCTTTCATACGCCGGACATGCAGAGGAGTCGTGTGTTTTATCCCAGCATTGCTGCACTGTAGCAGCCAAATCTCACCCTCATACGTTAGCAGCCAAATCACACCCTCATACAGACGCAAACTTTGCTCATCTGTTGTTCCCTGTTGGTGGAACCAGTTCCTACCAGATCAGCGTCCCTCTCCACCTTCAAAGACCTCCTGAAGACCTCCAGCAACTCCGCTGTGAAATCTGTCCCCCTCCTCTCAGAGTACTTACTGCTGCACTGACGTGTCCTTTGGATACGACTAAATCTAATCTGTTTATAATTCTGTATTATAAATGTTTGATCGTGACTTTTATAAGCGGTCAGTTGAAGTTGTGTTTGACACAGCTCTCTTTTAAATCGCCGCTCTCTGGATCGTTTCTCAGGCTCTATAACTCGTCGCGTTCTCTCTTATCGTCTCAAAACCGAACCGTCTTCGCCGCTTTCAAGATGATCACAGCTGACATTTAATCTCTGCGCTTCGCAAACAGGGCTGCACTCCGTTAATGACACATGCATATGGATGAGCCTTCGCCGACAATCAGCAGGGGAAATACAAAAAAGTACAACTCAGGCTGGCTGAAGGCTCGCCCACCCCGCTCACACACTGCGGGGATGTTGCCTTTATATTAAACACACACATCTCTCCGCGTGTGTCGTGAGGATGATCTATGGAGGTGTAAAGCAGCACGCATGTAGGAGGCTTGTGTGTGTTTTCAGAATCTGTTTCTCCGTGTGTTGCAGATCACGTGTCTGTGGGCGGCTTAGGTGATAGTTTCTATGAGTACCTGCTGAAGGCCTGGCTGATGAGTGACAAGACTGATGAGGAAGGCAAGAAGATGTACTACGATGCCCTGCAGGTAACACACACACACACACAGAGGAAATGTCCTCCGTAAGGGTTGAGTTGACTTTGACTTGATCGATTTGACGATCGATGAGCAACTCTTTTGATAATCTGTCAATCATTTGTCACTTTTCAAGCAAAAATCTTCAGTTCCGTGAAGATTTGCTGCATTTTTCTCGTTTTTGTCTCAGCAAATTGAATTTTTTTGCATTTTGAACTAAATATTCCAAACAAAATATCAATTAATCACTAGTTGCAGCTCTAGACTTCTACTACACAACCTCAACTGATTTTGGAGGTAAGTTGTGCTGCGTTTAAGTCTCTAACTTTTTAACTGGTTCAGGTTTTGGTGCATTACTCAGCTTGTCAGCGGACTGCAGAGGAATAAATATATTGGACGGACTTTCCCAGTTAAAAGCGATAATTACCGGATACTGGAAGCTCTGCACGGCGATCAGTAAATTGCTGTATGCTCGTACACGGAGAGCTCCAGAGAAATTTTGTGATGAGTCACATATTTTGGTAGGAATCCAAATGTTTCTCCCAGATTTGAAGTGTCATACCTCGAGCGGCCACTCGGACATTCGCCTTAGATCCACTGATGATCCTCGTCTCTGCTGATATTTACACAGTACGGCCAACGTGGCCACAGATTTTCAGCTTCAGAACTTCGTAAACCTACAGCGTGACGTATGTCGCTCAACCACGGCACGCGGTCCGTGTATCGAACTGCGCTTAGTTCGACTGGTCAGGTGAACATCTACAGTTTAAGCCTGCTTGTGTGCTTCACTCCTGACTTATGTACACTGAGAAAACTATGAATGCATCGTCTGCAGCCGGTGACCTCTAATTAGAAACTGTCCTCAGCGAATGGACAGAAACATGCTGTTTACAGATGGTGGGCTGGATGGATTTTCTCCACGGGGTTTTGAATCCTTCGCGCTCCCTCCGAGTTCTAATAAATGGCTGTTTGGTAACAGCGGACCACAAACAAGAGGTCAGGCTTTAGATATCGAAGAGTGGAGCGTTGTTCCTCTGCAGGGGGGGTTATTATAGGAATCCAGTCGACCGGATAACCTTGAAGCTCGTCTTCTCATCGTCATGTCAGAGTCTTCAAACATTTAGTGTTTCCCCTGCAGTCCTGAGGACATACAGAGTCTGAGCAGATGGAAAGATGATGACAGACGGAGCTAGACACACTTTTCTATAAGAAGACAAAGACAGCACACACACACACACACACACTCTTGTAGAAAGCTTTCCTCTGTTGAACAAATCGTCAAGTTGCGGTGACAAGCGAAAGAAAGTTGATTTTCCGATTGTCAAACACAGGAGAGCAAATAAGCGGCGACTAAATTACGTGATTAACCACGCAGGGGTACTTTACTCATAATCCGCCCCCCAATCTTTAAGGATTACAGGCGGTGTTGATTTGTTTGCCAAGAAGAAGCCTGGGAAGAATCACTACACCCAAAACTCTCTTGTTACTCGTACACTGAGTTCTATGCATCCATCCACGTTCCTCTTCTCTGTCAGGCAGTCATGGCAAAGCAGCTTTCTGCAGGAGTTTGTGCATAAATTGTTTACAAGGAGGAAGATGTGCAGAAGGAAGCAGTCTTAGATTCCACAATTAACATTTTACACACACACACACACACACATCATGTCCACTGGGCACTAAAGTCTTTAACTGTGTGCAGATATAAACTGAAGTTAGACAGCCTGCAGGAAGTTATAATTAACAGTTTCTGGAAAAAAGTGTCGCCGCTCAGCTGTTGTTGCTTTCAGCTCCATAGACCAGGTACAAGATTTCACAGTGTCTCGTCCACCACGTGGAGTTAACGGTCGTTTGCTGATAAGTTTGACTGTATTTGAAGTACGTTGGTCGTCCCGCCTCGTCTTTGGACTCACGTCTTGCGTCGCCGCTTCTCTTCCAGGCGATAGAAACCAACCTGATGAGGAAGTCGAGCGGCGGGCTCACCTACATAGCGGAGTGGAAGGGCGGCCTCCTGGAGCACAAGATGGGTCACCTGACCTGTTTCGCGGGCGGCATGATCGCACTCGGAGCCGACGGGGCGCCCAGCGACAAGACGGGCCACCAGATGGAGATGGCCGCCGAGATCGCCCGGACCTGTCACGAGTCTTACGCCAGAACCGGTAAATCTTTACACAAAGGCACACGACAGAAGCTTTTTATCGTCTTCAAATGTTTATTCGAAGGAGAAGCAGAGACGTCTCTTTCTTCAGTGCACGTCCTTTATTCATCTTATTTTAATGAGTTTTTATATTTATCTTCAATCGAATTACCGTTTTAATCTCCCTCATTTGAATCCATCCTCGAGTCATGTTATGAGTCAGCATGTTTTAAAGGCAGGAACTTGATGAATAATTCAAATTTCTTGGGTGAACGTTAACGTAGACGTAATAAACTGATAAATCATCAAAAACTGCCACAAAATAAATCTGTTTAATCTCCCTGTAAATGATGTTTTGTGTCACATCTCTTTTAGCCCTGAAGCTCGGCCCCGAGGCGTTTCGTTTCGACGGCGGGGTCGAGGCCATCGCCACTCGCCAAAATGAGAAATACTTCATCCTCCGCCCGGAGGTCATAGAGACCTACATGTACATGTGGAGGTTCACCCACGACCCCAAATACAGGGAGTGGGGATGGGAGGCTGTTCAGGTTTGTTCCCATCTGTCCTCCTGCACATGAAGTTTAGAGCTGTTTCATTTCACTGGGTAAAGTAAGAGACAAATCAGGAAGGAAGCTAACAAAAGGTCAGCTTATTTTAATCAGGTTTGCCGTACAGTAGACAAAGAGCTTGATTAATGAAGTCCTCCCTGTGTCTCTCCTCCTGCGGCGCGTCCCTCATTCAGGCCTTGGAGCAGCACTGCAAAGTGGAAGGAGGCTACAGCGGCGTCAGAGACGTCTACGCTTCCTCTCCCAACCACGACGACGTGCAGCAGAGCTTCTACTTGGCCGAGACACTCAAGTAAGACGCACATCTGTGTGCAGACACCCGACACTTCTGTCAGCTCGTGATTGTGCTGTCATCGCACTTCATGGAGAGACCAGGCCTCTGACAGTCACACACACACACCGACACAAAGTATGATGTTGTCATTCATTCAGAATAAGCTCCAGAGAGTTGTTAAGGTCACCGGAAAGGTTACTGCTCTACACACAGACTGAGCGGCTCTATGTTTCCGTCTGTCTGTCAGACTTTGATATGAAGCTTTCTATGTCAGACACTTCAGTGCCGTGACGTCACCCACAGCTTCCTGAAGCTCAGTGTGGTGGCTCTCAGCTAATTCACAAAGACGTGCAGCAGGTGGAGCAGAGTCGGGCTGAATGGTTGCTTAAACAAGCCACCTGTGGCCACATCCCTTAATATGCATCATTTGAGCCTTAATATAATTTCAACGAGCGAGTCAAATTTCACCCTCAGTGCAGTCGTCATGAACGAGGAGATTAGCTACAGAGACCAAAACTAGCTGTAAACATGTTTATTTCTGCTGTGAAACATGGGGACTTATGGAGACTGACTCACTTCTGGAACCAGCCTCAAGTGGACGTGAGAGGAACTGCAGTTTTTGGCACTTTTTGGCTTTTTCAAATCATTTTACCTCGTTAGGCGCCTGAGACCCACATCTCAAGATGAGCTGCTACGCGCAGACGTTGCTCCATTTTTATCAGACAGGACAGATTTAGGATCTGACAGGAAATGAAGGCGGTGGAGGACGATATGAAAAGTTCTCCGGTTGGACTCAGCATCGCCTCATTTTAAGACGTTGTAAATCCAAAGCAGCGCTCTCGGTGAACATGTTCATGCTGCAGTTTTTCCACATAGTGCACGTGCGCAGATATGACGAGATTTCTGTATCCATGTGTTACTATGATAAACAGGTGAACAGCGCTGCTGTTAAAATGACCGATGCTATCTGGACACTTCAAATCACATATTGTAGCTTTAAGAACTATTCACAAGTCAAATCTGCCCACAGTGAGCCGGGCGACTTCTCCCTAATAATTACAAACAAATGAACTTCTTTTCAAAAACAGTTATCACCCACGTCTGTCGCTGCAAACCCATAAACTGGATTTATGTGCTCGACTTGAAGAAAACAGCAGAGCAGGAGAGAAACTGTGACAAACACCACATGTCCTCACACACCACGGGCAGCTACTACTTCTCACTTCCTCTTAATAGTCTGCTGATATTTTTACTTAACTGACTTTGTCCGTGTTAATGTGTGAGAGAGAGAGTGTGAGAGAGAGAGTGTGAGAGAGAGTGTGAGAGAGA
Organism: Nibea albiflora; assembly: GCA_014281875.1. NCBI lineage: Eukaryota > Metazoa > Chordata > Actinopteri > Sciaenidae > Nibea > Nibea albiflora. The sequence continues at coordinate 18,444,865 of CM024802.1, read as the reverse complement.
GTGTGTGTTGCCACCAATGGCTCTTTAAATGCGTAGTCAGCCACACGGTGTGATTTCTGCTGGCTAATAGGGCTTTCCCTCTCAGATGGCTTTCCAACTGTGTTCAGTAGGACAGTCTGTTTTTAAGCCACGACGAGCGATCGCAGCTACAGTTTAACGAGTGTGTGTGTGTGTGTGTGTGTGTGTGTGTGTGTGTGTGTGTGTGGGGGGTGTGAAAGAAGAAATCGATGAACGTTACATTTTAATATGTTATTTCAGCCAGAACGGAGCTGGAAGCCGAGGCGGAGCGGCAGCTGCCCAAAAACCTCAATTAAACGACGATTCTGTTTTTTTTCTGTTTGTATAAAAACCAGCTGAGTTTATTTCTTCATTTATTTCTGTTTCTTTAGTCGCTAGCTGCACCGATCCAAAGTCTTTCCATCAAGATGAGTGAAGGTTTTAGATATCGTCACGTGAGGTCCGTGACTCACTGTCTAACTTTGGCCTAAAAGCGATGCTCACACTGCTTTAAATCAACAGATTGATGGTGTACGTCGTGTTATCTTACACCCCAAAATTGATTGAAGACGAAGATTATTATAATTATGACGCAGCTTATTATGATAGAGGCACAGCAGGTATTAATGTTCATTTATCTGATGCCTCTAAAGGGTTTTTTGTGCTTGCGTAACAGCAGCTGGTTGGGGAGTTATTGGTCATCTTCACCTCTGACCTCTCCGACACGCTCCTGCCTGCGTTAGCCGAGCGGCGTGTTCATATAAATGTTCATCACCTCATTAAAATCATCTTGAACGGTGGAGCTCAGCGAAGCCGCGCTCTCCACACGTTTATTTATCGGCCTCTCGGTTTCCATCAAAAATCTTTATGGCCTCCTCTCCCGCATCCGTCATCCCTCCTCCCCCGTTCGTTCACGTCCTCCTCTTCTTCTTCTTCTTTTGTTTTTTCCGCCCCCCCCCCCTCTGGCAGACAGCTGTTGACAGGAAGTCAAGGTTAGTCTAACAGAGCCTGCTGGGGTGGCGAGGTGCCATCCAATCCAGCTTTTATATAGGCTGTAAATTTTAACAAGCGTCACCTCGACTCCTGATTACAGCGCACTCACAAACACACTCAGAGTGTGACGTCTGGTCACAGATAAGCATTTGGATGACATGTCAGCAGCACAGAGCGTGTCAGACATCTGCAGGAAGACTCGAGTGCAGCTGACCACCAGCCTGGACGGCGACATGATAATTTCCTCATCAGTCAGGATGCAAAATATGAATCCCATTTAGCAGCGAAGCCGAGAGTCCAATCCTCCTAATGTTACTCGGGGATCTTGGCATCACGCTGAGCCACTTCCAGTATTCGTCTTCCCACCGCTGCCAAGGACACGGCCGTACTTCACACTGCCGCCTGCCTGCCTTCAATCACTCACTGCTTTCTAGTGGTTTGTTGGCAGGCGGAGGAGGACGGGGACTTGTTGTAGAGGTTGAGGGCTTCGTGGACGATGAGCTCCTCCGTTAAATCAGAAGTTTTAGTCAGCAGATTTCTGTTTTTCCCGATGAAATCTGCTGCGGTTACGCCGGGCCGAGCGACTGTCCTGAAACTCACTTTGTTTACTTATTCTCACTTCTTTGTTTCTTCACTTTGTGGCTGTTTCATAAAATCTGATGACATTGAACCGCAAAATTTCATCACTTGGAAGTTTCATAAACCGGTCGCGGTGCAGTTCCACATCTGTCCCTCTTTTTTTTTTTTGGCAGGATTACTAATAAATATTGCAAAAGCTGAACACAACTCAAACAGCGAAGTGAAGATAAGGACTGAAGCATGTTTAAGATTTCTCCCCAGAGCTTTCAGCTGCAGTTCCCGATTTCAGTCACATTGATCACGTTTGCTTCAGTTTATTTTCAGCAATAGTAACATGAAACAGCTTTATTCAGTGAGAAACCCTCAGCGACATCATCATTTATCAGCCTGTTCCTGCTGTTTTTAGTGTTTTAAGGGGTTAGAAACATTTTTACACACAACTCAGAAATGTTTTGTAGTTGTTATCCCCAAAAAATAACTTTTGTTGATGGTTTTTAGGTTTTCTTGTGACCATCCGGTCACGTGTCAGCAGCAGGTCATGGGCTTCTTCTCTTTTGGCACCTGAACTTCAGGTGTAGAAGTGTGAGAGTGCTGTGTGTGTGTGAGGTGATAAATAAACACACTATGAGCCAGACAACAATGTCTCAGCAGATGTGGAAATAGAGACTTCAGGAAATGAATGTAGCGCTGGTCTTTCCAGACCTTCAGGAGGTCAGAGGCAACATTAGCTGATACTAGCATACCACACCTGAATCCCTGACCAATCTGTCAATGGTCATGTTGCATTGTGGGTAAGTAGGAAGCTGCTTTTGACAAGAAAGAAGGAAAAATCCAATATCTGGTACTAATGCATCAGTTTTAACTTCATTGGGTTGGTTGGAGTGTTGCGTGTTGTACCACCATGAAAACACGCCGTGCTTATACTTGTATCTGTAAGATGAGTAATCCTTTCCTTCTGTGTCTCCTTCAGGTATCTCTACCTGCTCTTCTCCGACGACGACCACCTACCATTCGACCACTGGGTCTTTAACACCGAGGCTCACCCGCTGCCGGTTATCAAGAAGGACAAAACAGACAGACCCAACGAAGTGGAGTAAAAAAAACAACAACAAAAAATAAGTGCGAGAACCTCTGATCCTGTAAACCTGAGCCTCCAGCTGTCTGTCTGAAAAACAGTTTGGCCATTTGGAGTCCCCCGATGGTTACAGATGCCTCTTGATCGGATTTCACGTTTTATTTTTAAATGGGATCAAAATACTGTCGAGTTCAGAGCCTGACGGCGCCGAACTCTTGCTGTAGAATCCAGTTTTTGTTTTTTTTGGTTTTGTTTGGTTCAGGTCCAGTCGAGTCCTGAACCAACATATTTACTGCCGTGTAAGGTGACATCGTCAGAGACGAGATTCTAAAAACTCTCTGAAGATGTCGTCGCATTCAGTGGCAGTTTATTTCACCGCCAGGTTTTTTTGTTACTCATTCAGAGGGACAGTCGGACCAGTTATTCGTCAGTGATTTCGATGTTCGTAGCTTCAGCTCTGTCTGTTTTCGTGAAGAACACTGACAGACCCGAACACCAGTCGTCTCCCTTAATGTGGATATTTTGGACCTGAGGTTTATTTTGCGGGGGGCGGGGTGGGGGGCATCAAACCCAGAAACAAACTCTTGTTTGAGGATTACAAGACTGACTTACTTCGTTCACTTCCCACACGTTTTCCTTCTGCTGTACCGCTTCAGTATGTGAAAAAGTAACTGGTTTCCTTGCGCCAACACTGGTGCCAGCACCATCAACCAACTTCTGCATCGTCTTTGGACATCGTCTCTGTGGGGGTTCGAGGAAAGACGCAGCACACCCCCGGGCTTCTTTAAAACCCCACAGAACCTTTAAACCTCTGCCCCCGTTACCTGAACACCCACCTGCTTCCTCTTCCCTCTGAGTTTGGTGTGACAAAGGACGACCAGCCACACCAGCTCTCTACCTGCCAGTAATTTCACATTCTCCCCACAACGTTTACACAAAGCTGTCCCTCTTCTTCTTCTTCTCTTCTTCGGCTTCTTTATTTGTGGGGTTCGACCGATAAAGGTTTCAAGGTTTCCTCACTTGTAGTTTCCCCCATCCATGAATTATCAGTGATCACAGGGTTTTAAAATAAATGATACCATCGTCTGCATAAAGAAATAGAGTCTGACCTCAAAGTCCACTTTGGCAGAGCTATCGACCACGTCTGATAGTCTTACTCAGCAGGCAGAGTTTGCTGAGCTGTAATGGAGCATGGGGATGAGTAAGTGAGTAAGTGGATCTCGAGTGTTTTCTGTTTATTTACTTATTTTCTGGCAAACCAAACATTTCGAGTCAAGGAGAAATGTTGACGCTCAATATTGTTGTTGGTTTAAGGTCTTTGAAATGAAGAAATTCAATCTTATTTCCTTCTTCCACCTTCTCCAAGTGTTAATATCCTTAAATTTGATATGCATTGATATTTATATGCATAAAAACTGAATTTTTACACCCTTTAAATCCACTGAAGAGGAAACTGACTGATCAGATTTCACATCCAAACCTTTGTATCGGTCGAACCCTCATTTTCAAATCGCTTCTTCTTGTCTCAGTCCTCCAGTTCTCAGCTTAGAGCCGGCTGTAGGATCTTCTCTCCTCTATGAGGAGACGCAGACACTCGTCTTTGCCGTAGTATTTCACCTTTCGCACGCACACAAACACACACAAACACAGGAACACTCACACACAAAAAGCCATACTGACCCTAAACAGCTTTACCATTGTGTCGTCGAGATATTACTTCCCTTCATCCTCCACACATCGGGGTGGGGAGGGTCTTTGGGGGGGCGTGTGACTGTATTTGACACAAACTGTGTTGCTGTTGTTGTTGTACATTTCGTTCAGCGAGAGCTTCGACTCATTTTAGTTTGATTTTATGGTTAAGATTTCTCCTGATGCCACACAGAACTGTAGCCAGATAATAAAAGAAAAACCCAGTTTAGTCTTCGATCTAGTGCCTTCACTGTTGAAAAGGAGTCGGAGGGAAAAGCAGCTCACGCAAACACACAAAAAAGGGGGTAGAGTTTTAAATAGTCTTAGAGCTTTAAGTGAAGGAGGATTATACCAAAATCAGACTTTTAATTCAAGACTGAGTGCGTGAAAACACTCATCTGAGGGTCACGTTAAATGATTTTAAAATGAAAATAATTCATCTTACATGCTCGTTTTGCCAACATCTGTTGAGGTCCAAGTCCCAGTTATGTCCTTGACTACACTGACACCTAGTGGTCAGATCTTACAGTTACACCACATGTGGAATCTGGGTTAAACAGCTGGAGCCTGAAAAGTCAAGAACATTACGTAACAGTCAGTTTTCCTCACTGATTATTAACGTCTTACTCCGAAATGTCAACTCGTTGTGATTAAGGGAACTAAAGCTTTGTTTTAATTGAAAATCCCGTAATTACAAGCACATGAATGGAGGTTAAATTCCTTGAAGTACAAACATCACCAAACTTGGATCTTCTTGGCCCTCAAATGGAAACCGTCGCTTTAGTTTATTGAAAGGACTTCGTGTCACGGGGAGATCTGGCAGATGGTTCGTCATGAGAAAGTTCAGTCAGCAGCAACATCTGAAGTAGTTTGTTGAAGTCAGTTCATTTCTTTTGGAGGTGGCTGAGCTGAGTGACAGTTTAATACATACAACCATCATGTTTGGGTATTATCCTAAACGCTCTCGTCTTTTTCTTCCACATTTTATGTCCCCATGTTTGTTTTCTGCTACAAATCGCTGCTGATCAGCTCCTCTTTGCAACGAGAAGAGCTCCTAAAACTCACAAATGTATAGAAACTGAAGACAAAAACACAGAACTAGAAACTAGTAACTGACTTTCCTTCACATTCCCTATTAGCATGTTAAAAAACATCCCACCTGATTCAAAATCAACGCTGCTAAAGTTCCCTGATTGTCCAATAAATAAACGAGTCTTACTCTTCTGCCGACAGACGTACGAGTCGGTAGGCCTCCCGGTTCAAATGAAATAAAGTGTTGAGTTTCTGAGCTGTGAGAAATCCCTCCATGTTCTTTCTATCACTGTACAGACGACAGTGTCCTCGTGTTTTAATCTGTGTTTTTGTTTAGGTAGTTGGTTCAGAGGCATTTATTATCCATGTGAAGTTGTTTTGTAATTTTGCTGATTGTGTTAATTTATTCTGTAGTAGCGAACATAGGACTTGGAGGGTTTGTGAGCTGACGCCCAGGTGGCGCTTGTGGGTTTTAAAAAGGTTCGTGATCGGACCTTAAAACATGAGGGTTCACGACTCTTTTTGTGGGCTTATTTATCTACCAAAAATCAGACATCCTGATCTGATGTCTGTAAGGAATTCAACATCAACGATGAGCTGTCAGCGGTCCAATATCACCAATAAATTAAAGGTTTTTAAAGTTAGCGATGGCAGAAAAATGTGGTTTAACGGCAGAAAGAAACCACTTGGGAGTCGATCAAACAACCTTCTGGGTGGAAAGGAATTGTATGAATGTACCATCCAATGTGAAGTGAAGAATATTTTATATGCATTTTTGTCTTCTTGTGTTCATTTATCAGTTTTTTTGTTTTCTTTTGTTTTGTTTTATCTTGGAAAGCACAAAAAGTTGAAGCAGGCGGAGGAAAAACAAGCCTGTTACTGTTTCTGATGGGACGACGGCCACGCGCCGATGTGATGTTGGAAATGATCCAAATCTGCCACATGAGGTGCATCAACACACGGCAGACACACATTAACGTTTTCCCATTGTCATTTATTCTCAAGAGTTTCTGACACATAGACACAAAACACGCAGGAATATTCAGCATTAACAGTAGAAACCAGCTCCGTCTAAGTGTTCATCGTACAGTTTAGTGTTAAAACAACGAAGCTGCTTGATTTGATCAAAGTGCGATTTTCCAGCACTGTAACGTAGCTCAGCGTCCCTCATAAAGACGTGTTGATGTTTAAACCTTCGCCCCTGTGATTCGGATTTTATCCTGCAAATTAAGTCGCGACCTTTTTGTTGGCATGTACTGACTTCCCTCAAAGTTATCAGCTCGTGTTTTATTTGGGTAAAGCGTCATACGAACATTTAATATAATAAACAGTTAGTGATATTTCAGTGGTGATTATATTTTAGATGAAGGTAGCGCGAGTCGGCCACTGGAGGCAGTGTTCCTTGGCTTAGATACAAATGGTGTGAAGATGACGTACAGAAGTTCACTTAAAAATCTATATTTTAGGACATTAAAGTATTGAAGCTGCCTGGATTTGATTGCAGTCGACCGTTATTCATTCAGATTATTATTGATTACAGATTAGATTTGTGTTCTGTCATGGTTGGGGGTTATATTTGGTGTTTAATGCTTGACTGCGTAGGTTGGCAGTCATGTTAATTATTTAAATGAACACGGTTTGGAATAACGGTTGAACTCCCCCCTCATGTTGAGATTTGTTGGTGTTGCGGTCTTAAATTATGATTGTATTTTGGTGATTATAAATATGTTAAAGTAACTGTGTGTACTCTCCATTCTGGAGCCATAAAGGCTGAGAAATGTTAGACTTGTAATTAAAGGGCTGATCCACTGTTTCCCCCTAAGTTTTTAGACACGAGGCCCTACATTCCAGTTACTTCTGTAGGTGCCCTTTAATAACTGAAACATGTTTTCTTCCCACTCGCGTGACGCAGATCTGGTCGTTCCGCTAACCGAACAGGAAGTAAGTGCAGAATGTATTTGGATTTTCACGTGAGCCGTCAGTGCGATGTCTGCTTTAGCTTCACATCGTGGGGGGACCGCAGACATCCGCTCATTTCCACATGCATTTTATTTTGTTGTTGTTGTTTTTATTTCTAAAATGGTTGATTGTTTTTTGGTGATTTTCTGAATATTGTGTTGACGATCTGTTGCGTTCCAATGCCTTTTTTTTATTGGTGGATATTAAAGAAAACAAAAGAGAGGGGAACGCCAGCCTTTTTAGGAATTCAAAATAAGGTCAGCTCTTGTGAAAATGCTCCACTTTTCCCAGAAGAAACTTCTAATTTATATCCATTATTGTCTTCACGAGTGGCGCACGATCACTGATTACGGCTGATCTGATCCCGGAACTCAAATAATCTGAATTTCTAAACTGGTCGGCGATTTCCTCTTTTAAAGGTTTTAAATGCGTGAAAACCAACCTCAGAAATGTATCTGTACAAAGTATTGCTGATAATCATTCCATTGCACATAGTTTACTTTTGCATTTATATGCAATATTTTAATTTTTTGTGGGGAAATCTGTTTTATTGTGTTAATATTATTGAAAAAAAAAATGTAAATATTCCATTCCGGCAAATGAGCCGTTCTACATTTATATAAAAATCTTCTGAGTTTATGGATTCAAATGATATTAATAAGCAGCAGACTTTTTAATAAACTATATTTGTTACACTTCTATTGTGAATAAAAAAAATCTTTTAATAAATGGTGGTTTTGGATTCGTGTTGTGTTTTTTTAAACCCAGCCGTGTCACTTTATAATCCGTTACCGTTATAATCCGTTATACCGTGGACGAGTCGTTACACTGGAGCTTTCACATGTATCACTCCACTTTACGGGTGTTCTAGCAACTGTTACAGTAACCACAACTACAACTGTTATTATCTATATGACAATAAATATATAAGTATCAGTGGTTTGAATTAAGCTGAAGCTCCCTGTGCTCAAACTCCCGTTAAGAAATATGACATTTTAACAATTCGTAACGTGTCCGTAATATCGCACACAAGATAAAGGGTCCGTTTGTCAAGTTTTCAGACTCTAAACTGGACATTCAAGATTGTACAAAGAGTTCGACAGTTCTGGTGAAACACTGACCAGCTCTGGATTTTAAATCAGTGTATCGTGAAACGGAACAGAAATTCCCATTTGACACAACAGAAAAGGATAAAATCAGAAGATTGCCATGAAACAAGTTTCGACCCCCATGAGGAATTCAAATCGGTTCGAAAACTGAACCCGTGTTGAATCGTCGGCGATCCCATGACATGAATTAACAAACAGGGAATGAAGTGGCCTTCACACAGTGTTGAAGACGATAGAGCATCAGGAGTGAGCCTATCACCAAACACAAGATTTCTAAAGGGTACAACTCCATCTCCAAAGACCGCGACGTCCCTGTTACAAGAGTCGACAACATTATTAAGAAGTTGGCCGCTCATGAAACTGTCAAGACTCTCCCAGGACAGGAGGGGAAGGAGGAAAATCAATGAGGAGTCATGAAGGTTGGTGCGAACTGTGGAAAAGACAGGACGCTGAAGGCTGACCTGGAGCGATCTGCAGTGAGTTTTCAGCCCGCACACTGAAGCAAGAAGGGCTTCAGGTTGAGAAGGACAAAGCTCAATCCTTCAGTGGACAGATGAAACCAAAATAAGGCTCTTTGGCACTGCTCATAAGGAGAAGAACACCCTACGTACACTTCAACATGCATTCTTTGCCTTGGAGAACCCACAATGTCTCCATCGATTGGAAGATTTGAAGAACCTTCTGAGGGTTTTCTACCAAAACCTGTTTCCTGTTGTAACTCACATCAATACTCCCATTCCTCACCTGCTGTTTGTTGTAGGTCCCTCTGGAGTCTTGAGATGGTCCTTTGGCATGAAGTAACTTTAAGTAAAATATTGTCCAAAGATTGTGTCTATTTACCTTCTTTATCAGCTCTATATTGTGCCATACTTGAAGTATTAACTTTTTGAGCTCATTAAATGTCTCCAAATGTTGATAATAAACTCCATTTTAATTCATCTTCCTATTTTATTTCAAGTGATGAAGAGCACAAAGAAGTTGGAATTGAAATGTTTGTTGTCTTCGGCTTTGCAGGGAATTTAATAAAGATAGACATCACAAACACCGAGGCCGCTCTTTCTCCTGACTCAACTAATTTTTTATTTTCAGACTAATTTCGGGGCGTCTTATCTCTCCGCTGAAAGATGGAGGACGTTTCTCTTATCTGGCTGAAACATTGCTGTGGGACACGAGCGTCGTAGCAGGAATAAGAAAAGATAATTTAGCACAATTGTTCATCTTTATCGCCTCCGCTGAGTCCCACGGAGATAAAGAAAGAAACAATGCTGTCAGTCTTGAGTTCATCCTTTATTGCTTTCAGAGGACTGGGACCAATCAGGTCAAATGTTTTCCTGGTAGGAGACTTTATATTTTTTGAGGTTTTTCACCGAGTGCTCATTTTGCAGGAGGTACAGTGAGTTAATGCACAGAGCTGCACACTGCTTCTTCTCTCAGGATAAGGACAGTCACCAGCAGAGACTTGTTCTTCTTCTCGATTTATCCAGATTCAGATGTTGACGGTTTGTTAGAGAGAGTTAATAAGATTTTTTGAGAAAGCCGAACATTGAAGCTGCGGACTTTTTTCACATGAAACAGGTCGGGTCAACTCAGGTGTTTCCAATTATACTAATTAAGGTTCAGCTCGTTTACTGCAGCAGTGAGCCAGCATGCGGCACAGCACCCTGACTCTGTAACTGCCTGAATCAAACGGGACCTTAATTAGTATCACTGGAAAAAATATAAACTCCCAACTAAGTTTTTAAGAAATTTACTGTAGATTAGACCCTAAATCTGACTTTCCAACTAGATATTTTTATATTTATATATTATGCAGCAGCAAACCAGCCTGTTCTTACTCGATGTGTCCAGATTGTTGAGTTCAAGGCCCGGCTGTGCGGCACAGTGTACTCCTGTTTTACACCAGAGGGCAGCAGAGCACCACAGCAACATCTGCAGGTTTGTTCTCACTTAAAATCTTTGTGATATATATTTAATATTTTAAATCTTGTATGTTTTTTATCACGTCTCTGCTCTGTTTAAGTTCACGTCCATCAGCCTCTCTCACGATAAACCAGACTGGGCCGAAAGGTTATCTTATATTTTTGTCTTTAACTCTCCTTGCGTGTGTTAAGCCCACCCTCTGGCAACATCACCACTCGAGCCTGACGTCTAAACATCCACAAATCTCAGAGCAGCTCAGCATCCCATCACTTACGGCACAAAGGTGATTTGTCCTCGGTCGGTAAAAGGAGTAACCCCCGTGGTATCTGAGAGAGATGTTGGCAGATTAACAGTCTGAGCAAAGCACAGGCAGCACACATTTCCTGACAGCATGTTTGTCTGTTCACACTGTTTGAATTCAAATCTTTGTTTGAGATGGTTTGATTCCTTTTGGGGATCTTTGTTGCATGCGAGCTGTCTCAAGCTGTTTCTGCTTAACGTGTCTCTTCTCTTTGACCCACAGAGTGATTTCCTGTTTTGTCTGAGGATCTCTGAGGGTGACCAAATCAAGCTGCTGTCAGTCCAGCTGATCGTGAGGCCTGCAGATTGTGTGAGGTTGGTCAGGCTCAGCAGTCGTCTTTTTGTGCGTCTGTTCTTGGTTGCAGCATTTTTACTTGTAGCTGAGTGTTTTGTAGTTTTACTCATTTTACTTGAAGGGAAGCTTTTCCAACCTGGACTTTAATTGCCCATGTTTGTGTGACTTATGGTGCTAATGATGACGGCTGCAGCCAGCAGAGGCTCAGCTAGCTGCAAAGTCATCCTTGGGGGCAATTTTCCATCCAGTAAAGTGAAGTCAAGTGTTTGTTTTTGCCAATTATATGCTCAGATTGTCTCTTTTACATCGTGACACTTTATTCAAACTGGACAGAAACTAAAGTAAGCGCACGTCTTTCCACTGTTACAGCAATCACTAACTCTCTTCCTTTGGTTCACCGAGCAGAGCCCGCTGCTCCCGTCCTGTTGACGATTTTTATCATATTACTACTGTTAGTTATTTAGAGTTGTCGTTTTTTATTGCTGCTGTGCATCTGTGTCTCTCTCTCCATCATCAGTTTGAAGTTTCAGCCTGTTTAAGGGAAGTCTTTCCTTGCCGCTGTCACCATGTGCTTGCTCATGGTGGGAATTGTTGAGCAGAAGTAGGACGTCCATCTCAGAGGCAGTGGAGAGAAAGAGCGTCCAGAACAATCTGAGCCAACTGGTGGCAAAAACAAGCACTTTTAGTGGACGAAAATTTACGTTGCATCTAGTTTTGTTGTTCCCGTCTGTCACTTGAACACAAAAAATGTGGAACAATACTAAAGCTGCCCTTTTAAATAAGGATCGATTAAGTGATTAAGCCAGGTTGCTGCTGAACAGAGGAGCTGTGAAACAGTGCTGCAGTCCTCTGGGTGTCTGGAAGGGCTCGGCTAGCTGTGTGTTCAGTTATTGGGACGTTTCTGTGGTGGCAGATGGAAACACGGAGGTTGTCAAAGAAACACTGTGGCTGGCTTGGACTGCATCAATGTTTGCACCACATTCATCTTCCTTTGATTGATTTAATCTGAATCATGCTCTGAGAACCGTCCGTGTATTTAACCGCTCATTAATAAGTGAACTATTTGCTGTCTTATATAGAAAATAGTGAGACGACCTTGAACTGAATGCTTCAGCAGCGTGGAGACAAACACTCAGCCGTAAGATATTTACCATGTGATGATGTTAATCTCTGGTCATCTGGTGTGCAGTCACTTTTTGTCAGGGCTTCTCCTGCCAGCAGCGGTCAGTGCTGACATCGTTCTCTTAGTAAACTCTCAGCTGAAGATGTGAACTTGGCTGTTCTGATGGAAAACGAGCTTTTTCTGCGACATTTGTCATCAAACCTGCGTCATATCTGTCTATCGATAGATCTTCTGGTCAAAGTCTTTGCTTGATACTAAGTGTTCGTCTTTCTATCTTTGGGCAGCTCCAAGGAATGTGGTGGTTCGCTTCGTCATCCCAACATTTTCTAGCAGTTTTAAATCAAAGAAACAAAAACCAGAATCCTTCAAAAAACACCCGAAAATGGTTTAAGACAGAGCACTGTGTGGCCAGTTATAAGATCTAAATCCATTTGGGAGCAGGAACCCATCAAATGTGGAAGCAGTTGGCAAAAGAAGAGCGGTCCACAACTCCATGACAGAGGTTTAAGAAACTCAAGTTAAGTTCAGGGTGTCAATAATTTTGTTCCAGTTTTGTGTAAAATATCTTAAATTTTGATTTTTTCCATCGTTCCAATGCAATCAAAAGAAATAAAGATGGGAATACCAAAGCTTTTGTGATTGCAACAATTTTCTGAGAGAGGTTTTGTGAAAGAAATGCAGGGGTGCCATGATTTCTGGCTGCAGACGGACTGGAAAAGTTTTTGCTCTCCGGCTCAGCTTCTTCTTCCCGGTACAGACTCCACATCGTCATCACTTGTCAACAAGAACCTGAGATACTTGGGGCAGCAACTGCCTACTGTGATTTCACTGGTCAAGAGTCTTTGCATGGACAACAAGAGAAGGATTTATCACTCTTGAAATGTGGACCGGCGCTGCATCTCCACACAATTAGCTACCAACTGCAGTCTGGTCCTTTCGCTGATGTTCTCGCAGTCGTAGCAGCGGTTTTGTGTGTAACTGATGTCTGTTGAATAAATCTTGTTTGCTCTCTTGTCTCAAAATGACAAGTTGATTCAGTGTCTCAGATTGGTTTAATTGATGGCATAATGTTTAGGGGAAACATGTCATTAATCCAGACGTCAGTGTCAATAGCAGTTAATATGACAAAGCTGTGAGTCAGCGCAACCGCAGAGTAGCCTCGCGGGGACTCGCTCGCTTGTCTTATTTTTTTCTGTAATGATTCAAAGAGATGATGTACGATCTGTCATCTGTGGAGCCTGCCAGGTGACACGCAGCCGTGTTTATGGACGCATAAACAAAGCAGAGTGGATTCAAAGTGAGCATGATTCAGCACAAGAGCAGCCGATACGCAGCGCACAGATAATGCACACACTTTACTGGATGCTCGTTAATGCAAACGTCTAATCAGCTAATCAAGTTCAGCCATTCGTCTCAAAGGTTATGAGGCCGGAGGAGCAAATGTGATCTAAGCGACTTTGACTTGTTGGTGCCAGACAAAACACAAACTGTTGCTCTCCTGGGATTTTCAGGCACAACATTGTTTGCAAAGAACGGTGTGAAAACCAAAAAAAAACAAACCCACCAGCGAGCAGCAGCAGCTCTGCTGAGGCCAAAAATGGCTTGTTAATGAGAGAGGGCATCGCGAGAACGGCCAGACTGATTCAAGCTGACAGGAAGGCGACAGTATCTCAAAGACCACATCAGGTTTCACTCCTGTCTAAGGACGGCAACCGAGAATCAGCGCCTGCTGAGAACTGGTTACAAACAGTCCGAGTTCATCATTTCCTTTTATCGAGGCCGGCGTGTTTTTGAAGAAGTCATGGCAGACGGAACAAACTGGTGCAAAGTGTCAGTAAAATGATCTTTGCAAGTAAACACCAACGTCTCTTCTAGAAATTGTCTCTGTGTTGTTTGGTCCTTACTAACGCTCGGACTGCTTGCTGGTCTGCTGCTGCGTCTGATTGTTTTCCAGGTATTAGTCCATGAACTGTGCAGCTGTCTTCTTTAAGGCTTTTCATGCATTTGCAGTTGAACTCATTTAATTCCTCAGAAACATTGAAGGGAATTAGTTATTTGGGGAAAAGCTTTCTTTATTTCCAAAAGTTGAATCAGCAGATCAAACTCAGTCACACGTCTGTGAGTAGCTGTGAGTTTAGATATGGTTAGCCTAGCTTAGCATGAAGACTGGAAGCAGGGGGAAGAGCTATGGTGGATGTTCGCAGCAGGAAACTCAACGTAAAACCACAGATTGCTGTTTTCACACGTCTGTTTGCACACAAATGAAACAAAAGGCATATAACGTGTCATTTAGAGAGCTTTCGAGTAAGAGGATTTCTTCACTTTGGACACACCCTGTGAAGCTTTTCCTTAATGCTCACAGTCTTTATGCTAAGCTAAACTAATTGCCTTTCATCTCTGGATACATATTTAGCGCACAGACGTGCGGTTGGCATTTATTTTCTCCTCTCGCTCTCAGAAGGAAACAGTTGAACCCGTTCAGCCTCGTCCCTTTACTTCCCTCCACCTTCTTGTCTCACCTTCTCCCTCCTCCCATTCTGTGTTTAAACGAGAAGAACAGAGCGGAGCTTTAGATAGTAAACAACTTTCATTCAGCTGCAGCAGCTTAGAACAGGAGAGGACGCAA